>JADBJO010021335.1:0-15000 GCA_016801955.1 Conus betulinus
GACGATGGTGTCCAAAGTCATTTGTGGTCTGATTGTATTACTACTTCTAAGCAGCACTATTTAGAAAATCTATTAATGTTTGTCAGAAACAAACTGTGTGCGCACGCGCGCGCGTGTGTGTGTATGTGCGTGTGTGTCTGTGTATGTAAATGACTCGACGAGCTGACACATGTAATACAGTGTGTGCATAAGACTAATGGCGCAATTAGAGAAACGGGAGGAGGGAATAAAACAAATCAATGGGTAGATAAATCAGCATCATGATGTTCATAGTCTGGCCTGCCGGAATGGCTTTATCAGATTTCTCGTAAATGATGTGCAAATTATTTAATGGAATGCAAACAAAATACAACTTAAAAATTCCAAAATCAAAAGACAGTCCAGTTTCGTTCACAGAGCAAACACACGAGAAAAAAAAAAAGGGGGAAAAAAATCAAATGCAGTTATGTGTAAGCGAAACAGACGACCTTGTTTCTTCTTAAACTTTTGTTGCTGGTGGGTTACTGCACTCTTCTTATGCTATTCATACGCTATTTTGCACTTTTAATCAGTTAGTTATCTAGGTTCAGAGTGACTAATTATCCTACGAATGAACGCAAAATAACTGATGGCTAACCAGCACCAACCAACAAACCGCGAACCAACGAACTAATCAAACCAACCAACCAATAACTAGCTGACAAGCTTGTAAGTAACTGAACGAAATGAAACTTTTTTTTTTATAAGCAAGCGAAACAAGAACCACCTAACAAGTCAATAAGTACATAGATGGATGAACAAATGATTAAGCAAAGCCCGTGTATTAGGAACAGTGTGGGAGTGACGATCTCCACGGTGAATCTAATGAGCGGGTGAAGGACAGGCTGGCGCTATACGTCGGTCCATGCCCACACTGCGCCTATGAGAGAGACGTTCCACCCCCCCCCCCCACCCCCCCCCCCCCCCACCAAAGGGAGGGCCTGTTAGACGTGCAGGCCAATGGGTAGTTCGCAAAGTGGGGCAGCGCCTCGTCGCCAAAGTGTCATGTCACGCCGCCTCGACAGCACACCCCCCCCCCCCCCCCCCCCCCCCCGCCCACCCCCCCCCCCCCCCCCCCCCCCCCCCGCTCCGCCGACACGGGCTCGTTCCGTCGTCACTCGTAGTGCGAGGAAAAGAAAGCTGTGCCACCCTAACACCCATCTGCCACCTGCTGGGTGTCTTCTGTCAGTCTCTGCCACCGACCACGACGGAAGACGCTTAAAATGAACTCAATGAGATCAATCAGTGCACAAATGGGGATAAAATGCATTAACTGACCACAAGATGGACACGACGGGAAGACACACATAAACTGAATACATTAAGGTCAGTGTACAGCGGGAAAAAAAAAATACAGAGGATAAACACAAATGAAGTGACAACAGTAAGATGTACAGCTGAAAAATTACACATAAAAAAGACAACGACAATGTGCACAGTACAAAACACATGATCTTCCCACAATAAGATGCACTATGGAGGGAAGGGGGGAGGGGGGGAGGGGGGAGGCGCGCATGAAAGGACCGCAATGGAATCCACACATAAAATACTCACAGTCAAGCGCGCAGCGGAAAGTAACACTGCAAACAGTCATAAATGATCAAGAAAGATAAGTTCCACAGCGAAAAAAAAGTTGACACAAAACAGAATGTAGGGTAAAACTTACTCCATTCATTACACCAAAAAGATCACTGACAGAAGCGTGTTCAGACAAACCAAACAACAGACATCAAGAACGCAAAAAAACAATACTCCCTAGCCTGCACTGGTTTCCACTTGAGAGAGAGAGAGAGAGAGAGAGAGAGAGAGATTCGGATAAGGGAACGATTAAAACAGCTTTTGAAGTAATAAAATCTGGGCAAAGAGAATTTCTTGCTAAGACGTATACAATGAAACTTTCCAACTTTTGTTGTTGTCGTTGTAGGTTTTTTTTTTGTTTTTTTGTTTTTTTTTTTGGGGGGGGGGGGGGGGGGGGAGGTGGTTGTTGGTTTTTGTTGTTGTTGTTGTTTTTTGTTTTTGTTTTGTTTTGTTTTTGGGGGTTTTTTTTTGGTTTTTTTTTTTGCTTTTCCAAAGTGAGTATGGCAGCAGCCTCTTCACCGATGATGATCTTTCGGGTTGTCGCAGGGATTTCAGGTTACTGTGTTGTCCAGTCTTCTGGGACATAGACCTTATCAAAACTGATGACTGGGGCTCTGCCTTCTGAGAGCTGTTTTTAATAGCTGGATAACATACTTTTTTTTTGTCCCTGCAAATGAAGGTTATATTTCCATTCAATACACATGTTACATCAACAATACACACATTATTCAATACATTTACATATAATGCTTAACTAGAGCTGTCAAGATCATACAAAAGTGCCATAATTCGTATATTTCAATATAAATTTATTACTCTATATCAATTATTATAAAATGAAATATTGAAAAGCTGCAAGGGTATATAACAATTACAATATATAAACAGAGGCTATGAAAGGAAAACAAAAAAAAAAAAAAAAAAAAAAATAAAAATAAAAAATAACGAACAAGGGAGGGAACCAATAGCCCCACACCACACCCCTGAAAGGATGGGTGCATGGTGCCTGGGGCATGGTGAGGTAGGAGATCCAAAAAAAAAAAAAAAAAAAAAGAAAAAAAAAGAAAAAAAGAAAAAAAAAAAAAAATCGTGCTCACAAAGTATTGTTCGCTCAAATTTCAGGCTTATGTGTCGATACATTACAGGAACACCGGTGTATTTCGGGTGGTGTGTGTGTGTGTGTGTGTGTGTGTGTGTGTGTTTAACATTTTACAGGGTATCATGTCAACAATGAAAGATTCTTATAGTGTTTCACATAGAGCAAGGTAGGGTAGCCAATTTTTCAAAAAGACATGATAAAACATTTCTGTCATATGTGCATGTTTTTCTATATTGTACTAAGCTTAAGTTCAGTTTTAAAAGCTGACAATCTTGGTTTAACACTATTAATCCTGCAAATGTAAACAAAATATTTTCGCCCACAATAAAATTAGATCAAATGATTGGTCTGTTTTTGTGTTTTCGTCGGTTCCAAACAAAACCAGCTCAACATTAAATGACAGTCTAATACTATTTTCACACTTTGTTTTTATGTAGATTTCTAATTCTTTCCAGAATTCTTGTGAAGTAGTGCAGTACCACAAATAATGATGTATACTATCCCTCTCCATTTGACAAAAACTGCATCTATCGCTATCCCTCAAACCCATTCTGTTTAGTATGATATTGGATACAAGAATTCTATAACAAATTTTCAGTTGGAACCACCTGAATTTTATTTCTTTATTTTTCTTGCAATTTTCAATACGGTTACCCAATCTACTGCAGCATGTAGCTTGAGTTCCCAATTCACAAAAGGCTTAATATCAAGTAAATATAATTTATCGAGAAGTATATTATAGTAAATCTTAGCTCCTTTATTGACACTTGTTATGATTTTCAATAACTTGCAATTTTCATTCTGTAATTATTTTCAAATTTTATATTTCTTCTCCTTGCATATTCTTTTACTGCACGGACACATCCAAATTAGTATAGAGGATTTAAATGACTTCCCACCTTTGTTGTAATATCTTCATAACTTAAAAAATTGCCATTTTCGTCAATCATATCTTCTACGTAGAATATACCTTTCTCTGCCCATAGTCTGTAGAAAAAAATGGGAATGGTTAATTTTGATTTATCATTATAAAAAAAACAGGTTCTGAAATAATTTCTTCGTTGTTATCTAAATATACATGAATGCTCAGACTGCCATATGACTTAAATACGTCTTTCCAAAACTTGTTGCATTTACTGTGCAAGAATCTCTTTGATCCAAAACATTTTATATTGTTAACTTCTGGACACTGAGTTACTAAAATGGTCTTCCACTTTAAATCGTTATTTATTAATTTTCTTATCCAGGACAATTTCAGTGCTTGCATAAAAGTATAGATATTTGGTAGTCCTATGCCCCCATTTTCAATATCACGTACTGCATATTTTCGTTTAATTTTGTCAGGCTTTCCATCCCAGAAAAAAATAAAAACACATACTTTGTAATTGTTTTATAACATCATCAGGAGGGTTTGGAAGCAACAACCACAAGTATACAAGCTTTGACAAAATAAGAGATTTTAAGACTGCAACCTTACCTAATGGTGTGCACATCCGTTTGGACCAAGTTTTGAACAACCTTTTCACTTCCAAAAAACTTATCTGATATATTAAGCTCTGTTAATTTTGAAAGGGCATTTGTAAACCATATTCCAAGAATTTTGAATTTTCTTGGATTCCACATCATGTGTTTTTTCAACTAGGTACACTAATTTCGAGTCCTTCTTTTGTCCTAACCATACATTGCAAGTTTTTTCGAATTTTAATTTTAACCCTGAAATATTTTCAAATTCTGATAATGAATCAAAAAGTTTTTCATAAGATTTTTTTTTTATCTCCTTGTAGAGTGAAAAACGTATCCTCTGCAAACTGGTTTATCTTGAGCTCTGTTTCTGATATTTTTATTCCCTTAATTTCCTCATCGTTTCTGATTTTGCATGCTAATAACTCTACACATAATACAAAATAGATATGGTGATAGAGGATCCCCTTGACGGCACCATCTTTTTACTGGAAAAGTTTCGTACATTTGCCGTTAACAATTACGTGTGTTTTAATGTGTTATAAAAAGTACAAATCCATTTACAAATATCTTCACCAAAACCAAAGCATTTGACGACTTTTACCAAGTAATTCCAGTTAACTGAATCAAAAGCCTTTTCAGAGTCTATGGAAACTAGTAATCCTGGTATATTTTTGTGATCCAAATAGTATATCATATCATACAATGTTCTCAAGTTATCCCCAATATACCTCCCCGATATGAATCCCGTCTGATCTTCGTGTATCAATTTTGGCAAGACTGTTTTGATTCTGTTAGCTATACATGTTGATCCTATTTTGTAGGTTACATTTAGCAATGAAATTGGCCTCCAATTATTGATGAATTCATAGATTTGTCTGCCTTGAGTAAACATACTATTACACCCTCCCTTTGTGTTATGGACATTTCCCCGTTACAAAAACTCTGATTTAAAGAACGAGTAATAAAATCCCCTAGTTGTCTCCAGAAAAATTTGAAAAAGTTCACCGTAAATCCATCTGCGCCGGGACTTTTATCATTCTGCATATTTCTAATGCTTCTGTTGCTTCCTCTTTTGTTATAAATCCCTCTAAGTTGTCAGATTCAGATTTGTTTAACGTTGGTATTGTTTCTTTAAACTTATCCATATTGATATCTTGTGATTCACGTTCTTTATAAAGTTCTTGAAAAAAAGTTTACTTTTTTCTAACATTTCATTGGTTTCTGATAAAACGTGGCCGTCGTCCTTCACAAGTTTTAGCATCTGCTTACTCACATAATGTCTGTTTTCAAGAGAACAAAATAATCATTTATTTTCTCCCCTTGCAGTGCCTACCTTACTTTTGATCTCAACAGAATTCCTTCCATTTTAGTCTTCCTAATTTCCGTCAACTGGGTTTTCTTTTCATTTAAGGCTGTTCTGTCTGCTTCGTTCAGATGCAGATTGTTCTCAAGGGACTGTATTTCGTGTTCTAAAGTTTGTTCAGCCCTTTTCAGGTCTTTATTCTTACTTATACTATATGTAATTGTTTTGGCCCTAATTTCCATCAGCAGCGTATCAAGAAATAGCTGATCTGATATTACAAACTGAACTTGATCATTTGGTATCTGTTTTAAGTTTTCTCTGTCGTATGGTACAGCTGCATATTGACTTTTAACATTCTCTATTGTATCATTTATGGACTGTACATATGTGTGATCTTTTAATAATGTTGTATTAAATTTTCAAAGACTTTTTTTTTTCTACCTCTTTAAAGGTAAATTCAAATGTAACCAGCGAATGGTCACTGTGGTATCCAAAAAGAATATCAGAGTTACTCACGTTTCCCACTAATCTTTCAGAAGCAATTAGATAGTCCAGGCGGCTTTGTTGGAGTGGATTTGACTTCGCCAGGTGTATCTGAGAACTTCTGGGTTAAACTCCCTCCATATATCTACTAGCTCAAATTTAGAAATCATTTCAATTACTTCCTCCCTGGCTTTGGCGTTGTTAATATTTTTATAGTTATCAGAATCTAAAGCTGGGTTAAGAACCAAATTCCAGTCACCAGCAATAATAATATTAAATTACCAAGTTCCTCTATTTTATTTTGTATATCCTGAAAAAAAAGCAGGATCGTCTCTATTCGGGCCATAAATATTCACTAATGTTAACTGTTTTCCCAACGTATTCAAAAGGACAATAACATAGTTTCCTTTTGTATCCTTGATTGTTTTTCTCTATTTTAAAAACTCAAAATTATTGTTGAATAAAATACCTACTCCCCTTGATCTACTATTATTAAAAGAAAATACACACTCATATCCCCATTCAGCTCGTATCTGGCGTTCTAATTTCTTCGTAAAATGTGTATCCTGCAGAAAATACACTGAGTATTGCTTTTGTCTCAAATATTGAAACACATACCTTCTTTTTCCAAAATTCCCAAGGCCCTGGCAGTTGAGAGACGACGATATTTTCAGGCTACCCATTATAATTTTGCATTTTTCTTTTATGTTTTATGCTCCTGATTAATGAGACATAGTTGTCAAAGATGCCATGATTGAACTCGGACAAATAGAACTTAATATACGAATAAAAAAAAAGGAAAATAATATGTGTAAAACATCCTTTTGGTGCCAGTGGGTGACCGACGGACACGAGCACTTAAGAAACTGAAACAATAGGACAATAACATTATGACAGTTACTACTATATAAAAAAAAAAAATAATAAAGAAACAGACAAAATCGTAAAATTGTCAAAAAACTGATGATCAACACAAAAACAAAGTAAGCAAAATAAACAAACTAGAACCTTCCCGGTTAACTTCCGCAATCGGGACACACAGGACAGATACATTTTTTTTTCTTCCCCCTTTTCTTTTTGGTTATGTGCCACAAAAAGAACACTACCAACATGACGGAGAAAAGAGGTATTAAGGGAGTTGGGGGGGGGGGGGGGGGGGGGGGGGGGGGGTAGGGAGGTAGGGAGAAGGGGGTACTGATAATGACGAGGGCGCGGAGGAAAAAGCCAGGAGCGAGCAATCGCATGTAATCGAGGGTATGTGCACTCGCATACTAGTTCACGTGTGCGTGTAGGAGCAAACCTAATAACAGTATCACCTATTCTCGCAACGTTAGAAATATCTCTTAATTTTATCAAGAAAATGAGTTTTCTATTAATAAATCATTTTACTGTCGGATGGGATCTTTCTCGCAGGAAAGGATGAATAAAATTGGGGAGGGGGTAGGTGACAAGAATGGGGAGGAGGGGGGACACATAACAAAGGATCTGAAAAAGAGAAAAAAAAAATGGAGGGGTGGAAAAAGACACCATTTCCTTCGCGACAATAACATCAGCGGAACACGCTAAAACAATACAAAATGTAAACGAAAGGCAGTTTCAGCTGTATTGCCCCACATATTATCTTCGTTTCAGATGATAAGGACGAAACATGAGCTATGAAGAAAAAGTACCAATTCGTTTAATGCGTCGCCTAATAAACCTTCTTAGCGTTCAACTGGTTTAACACTTAGTATTATTACACATTAAAGAGAAAAAAAAAGCGTAACCTTAAGCTTCTTCAGCCAACCAGATCATCTGTCAACTTAATCATTGGTATACAGTGTCACAACAATATCTTTCAACCACTCATTTTATAAACAATATCACCAATGAATTAATATTTAACCTCTCCTCTGTCATCAAAAATAATTCAATGAATGGGGTCATGCATAGAAGCCTTCATTCTGTTTGGAAAAAAGACCACATGGCATCAATATTTCAATCATAAAAAGCGACAATTCCTCGTTCATACATTTTTCATGTGAACAATACAACATTGGTCAAAAGTTAAAACATGCAGCGTAATTATGTTCATTGCTAAGTGTGTCATTTTTTTCTCCTGTCTGAAACGGAACCACTCCATTGTACTCCACATAGTGAAAGAAGGAAATACCGGGCAGAAAGCTTGATCGAGGATAAAGACAGTACACACACACACACACACACACACACACGCTTACATGCATACACACACTACACACACGCGGATGAAAAGGTGTAAAGGTGGGAGGGAACTGCCCACCATACCATCCTATGTACTGTTTTCACATAGTAATGAATCTACCAAATGAATAAATGAATAAAACAAAGATGTCCTCTCGCACTCCTTCCCCCTCCCCCCATAAACATACTTTCTCTGCGTCTGGATCTTGAGCACTACCTCCTCGTGCACTTAGCTGCTACCTAATCCAGTCCAGGTTCTGTAATTTCATTTCAAGGCCAGTTTGAGCTGGATGTTGATTTAACTCGGTCACATATCTGTTCTTTTCCCGCAAATTTCTCTGTTCATTCTGTTCTATGAAACGTTTCAGAAGAGCCGACCCTTCCCCCTCATTTTGTCTTTAGTTTTGTGGTCCCATCGGCTTTTAAGATATTTGGAGTGGCGTTTGTCATGTGTTTTCCTTCAGTGCAATGATAAAACTGTCAGAAGTGAGTGTTGTGTCAGAATTAACTGACTCGCAAAATGGTTGCCATTTAGTTTGTTCTAGTTCTTCAGGTTCAATTCTAAACTGTTCAGTCTTTTGAGTAAAGTCTGTTTCAATATCTGGATCAGGGCAAGGGGTTCTTTTCTGTATCTTCCCAAATTCTCCCAGCCTCGTGTTTCTCTTTCCTGACTGTTTCTGTGTGCCTGTTCCACTACAGGGGTTGAACGATTTGTTTATATATAGCATCGGTTTGTGTTGCATGTTCACTCCTGAACTTTCTTATGATATTTCTTTTATCGTTGTCATATTAACAATGGTCTTCTTGTATCACTGGTTTTCCTTTGGTTGGTTTCTGTAAACTGAACAAGACAGGGAAACGGTCACTGTCATGGTGAAGTGTTTCCACACTCATGCCTGTCGTGAATTTTGGTCCCGTGAGTGCAATGTCGTCCTGCCGCCCTGTAAGTGCTGTAAGTCCTTCGAATGAGACTATAAACCGAGGTTCCGTGTGTGAACGCACGCATAACATCTTGCACACACGTAAAAATCCCCTCACCAACTTTCGGAAGAGTATGCAAGTTTGGCCGTTGGTATGGATGACACGTTACACATAGCATGCACCCTGCGTGAAAAATGGAAAGAATGAAGGAAGTAAGGATATTGAGTGAACGATATTGACTGGATGACACAGGAAACGACCAAATGAAGCGCCAACTGGCAGCTCTTCAGTCGGCACTACCCAGGTAGGCAGCCCGTTGTGTAAACGAGTGTTGATTGTTAAGCGCTTAGAGCTTGGTCTCTTGCCGAGAATAGGCGCTACATAAGTATTCACTGTTGTTGTTGTTGTTGGGGTGATGCTGTCAACGCGCTGAGAAGTACTTCATTTAACGTTTCTTCCCGCGCAGTTCCTTGAGGCTTGGCACCATGCTGATCCCACAGTTTTGACCGTGCGTTTGTGACGAGTAGGGGTGGCGGGCGTGATCCTCTTTAAAAAGGATTCAGAGTGTGTTCTCTATTACAATTACAGAGTAGTTTATTTATCAAAAATCAGTTCCACACTCTCTCTAACTGGTGGCTGAAGGAACAACTGGATTTTCTTGTTTTCATCGTCCAGGTCTATTGCTACTGCCTGTGGGGTTTTTTGTTTGTTTTTTTTTTCCTTCTTTGGAATCCTTCATGTACTTTTCTAGGCAAAAATGGCTGCGTTTTTCTGCTCACTTTTACCAGTTCTTCGGCTCCATTAGTTTAGAGGGAGGATTTGTCTATTTTCAAGGCTAGCCATGCTGATGAGAAACAACTTGAAAAACACTGTCCAGGACAGACACAGCAAAATGGTGTAGCTGTACATCTAAACTAATGGAGGTGTGCGACTGGACAGACCCTGCGGTCATCAGAAAAGCTTTGTATTCGTCCATGCATGCATACATCCGGGATCCCACACAAAACAGTGTGGAAAAACAAAACATCAGTCAGGGAGTGCAGGAAGGTCAAGATTATGTGCAATGAAAAAAAAAAACGATAGACTTGGAGGTTTTCAACGCAGGGATGATCTCCGATTTTTTTTTTTCTTCACATTGCAGCGTAATGACGATGAAAACTTTGACACATGTGTAGCAGCAGAGGTGGACGCACTTAACAGCATCGAGAACTAAAAACACACACACACACACACACACACACACACACATATAGGATGATTTTGCCAGGGCACACAGAGTTGGACAAGCGAGGGAAGGGCAATCTAGGCAATAAGAGCGCTTTTCACGCAGTGGAAAGATACAGTGCACATTATGACAGAGACATACATGATAGACTGAAAGAAAAGAGGGCTAGATAACGCACGATCTACAACGACAGCAAGCAAACGGGACTGCACAAGCACAGAAGGAGAGAAAGAACTTTTTTCCTTTTTTCCCTTTTTTTTCTTTTTTCTTTTTTTTTTTTCTAAGACACGGGGCGATAGTGATGCATCCAGCAAAGCCATTCAACGCATGTACGCGCATGCGACTTCGAGAAGTGAAGGAGGGGGGGGGGGGGGGGGGGGGGGGGGGGGGGGGGAGGGAGGGAGGCAGTGTCGTCAGTTGACAAAACCTCACGGCATAGAAAGCGTGAGACGTCATCACTGCGACAGCAACACGGGTAAGGGTCAAAGCCGTTGGAGTAAAGCTGTCAACCGACGTAAGGATTCCTGTCTACGCGGCTCGCTGGCCCCACGTGCGGTGCGGCAACCACACACATAGATACACAAACATAATTATGACAACGAAGAAAGGTGGCGGTGTTGTTAAGACGTTCGCCTGCCAATCCAACGTGTGAGACGTGCGTGGGGTTCGAGGCCCGCCTTTCACGCCCTTTCTTTCCCAGTTTGAATGACAAATCGAGCTGAGCGTCATGTCCATCGGATGGGGAATATAAGCAAGTCAGACCCGTGTACCTTCCTGGCCCCCAGCACACGTTAAGGCACCCACGGCAGTTGAAAATCGAAAAGAGCAGGGGGGTTCCTCGCTGGCAAAACTGATGTAGATTGAAGATAGCCGCCTGGTATTTCTTACCAAGCCAAAATAATTGTCACTTACTGTCGTGTACCGGTGGAAATGGAGGACACGTATAAACATCGCATGCATCCTATCTGAGAAACTGGAGAAATAAATGAGACAGAATTAAAATGAGTGACTGAATGATACGGGGAAACGACTGAATGAGCGCCAGTAGGCTGCTCCTAGGCGGGCGCTACCTGGGTAGGCACCCCGTTGAGTAAGTGAGGTAGTGTGTTCATTGTAAAGCGCTTAGAGCTTGGTCTGTGACCGAGGATAGGCGCTGTATATGAATACCCACAATAATAATAATAATGCCTACATGTAGGAGCACGCTCAAATAAGTCCATCGCTCTCTCTCTCTCTCTCTGTCGCTTACACACACACACATACGCATACACAGACATGCACGTGTATACAGGGGTGCGCATACACAGACATGCATACACACTGACACACGCACGCACCGTGCCCACATACCCACATCTACACATACACTTGTACATTTACTACGCGACCATAACATTGGTATCAAAGGTTGGGCAAGCGCGCAGGTCAGTCATGTGCCAAGTTGTAACCATCCTTGACTTCTGAATAATCCAGTTATCCCATCAGCTTGAAACCATGCGCAGTGTGGTGTCGGAACTTAGCAGGTGTGGTGTAGCGTAAATGGACAAGTCCGCCGGTAGCTATACATCCTTGATGAAACTGAAGCTTAAACTGAAACTGCGGTGCGGGCAGAGAGGGAGAGAGAAGGGGTAGTGGGTGGGTGGGGTGTGACGTCCACGCTTCACCCGTTAGTGACAAGGAAAGGGCTTCGCTAAGCGCCTTAGGCGATTCGCTCACTGACCGACCAAATCATCACCGCGTGTGAAGGAAGGTGTGCGGGCTTCCTCGTCGTGTGAGGAGTGAGGAGAGTCGAGCATACATACCACATGAAAAAATCACATACAATCATCAATACATTACCTTCCGCTTGGTTGACGTCACATTTCAGGCCTTTGCACTCGCCCGTGACTCTTTCGTGCGCTTGCTGGCGGCGCCCAAGTAGTCCCATTCCGTTTCATTTTAGTCTGTCTGCTTGGAACCACCTGGCTTGTACCTTGATGGCCATATGAAAGAAAACGAGGAGAATCAACTTTCAGACACAATAAAAATTCTCAAACCCATGTAATTGTGTTAGTCTATTGATACTTGATTCCTTAAGCAAGGCCTTCGAGCAATTAATTTTTGGTGTACTGCACACAACTTTTCTCTGACTGTTTTGCAGAACTAATGCCCACATGAAAAAAACTACAATCAATTTCCAGCTCAACGAAACAGTTTACATCGTACCTACACACTTATATTGAGCTTGTGAGTCCTTTGAAAGCACCTACTATTAACTCTGTGATAGCATGTAGCAGAAATCTGAATCAGAATCAACTCTGCATCAGCAGCGATGGCCAGACTGAACAGAGTGTGGAAGAGCAAACATCAAATTCCACACAAAATTCCGGCTCTACAAGTCACTAGTGGTCTCCATCCTGTTATGTGGCTGCCAGACATGGCCGAAACAGAAAGAAAGATCCAGGCGTTTGAGACCAGGTGCCTGAAGAAACTACTCCGCATCTCATACAAGAACACAAGACCAACAACTGTGTGCGGAATCTGGTCACCAACCTAGTTGGCCCCACGAACCGCTTCTGGCAACCGTCAAACGACGGAAGATGGCATGGTTTGGGCACGTCATTCGTCACACACCCTCTCCAAAACCATCCTTCAAGGTACCGTTGAAGGAGGGCGCAGACGAGGACGGCAGAGAGAAAGAGTTGGTCCGATAATTTAAAGGACTGGACCAAAACGTCCCATGTCAGATCTCCTCACGACAGCTACAAACAGAAGAGCCTGGAGAGAAACGGTGGCTGCCTCATCACGTCCCCCCCCCCCCCCCCAACGACCCCAGCGGTCAGGGGAATGACTGACTGACTGGCTATTATCTCTGTTATACCATGTAGCAGCCCATCTGCAGTTCTGCCTGCAATCAAGTGACACGGGCTCGTGAACCACTTGCCAACAACTTTTTTACTAACCTTTTTTTTTTTTTTTTAAACACAGCTTGGTCATGATAATTTCAGGCTAGAAAAGAGCGTGTTCAGTGTGCTGTAACTAGCTGTTCGTTTAAAACAATTTTTTTTTTCTCCATGATGATGAAGTCAGTTTGAAACACTGAAAATTCTTGGAATCATCCCACAAGTGAAAGGAGAAAGATGTAATAAAAGAGTCTCTCCATCTGTGTACACAGTGACCTGCCCAGACTGATGTTACATGCAGGCTGTGCGTGGTCAGTGAGAGTACAGTGATGCCACTGCACTGATGAATAGTTGTCTCCCTTCCGGCAGTTCAGGCACAACCAAAACTCATTCTTAAAAATCAATATTCATATAGGACGGACAGCTGCCAAATGTTGCTGGGAACTACTCTCACATATGGTCATTTCTCTTATTTTGATATTGAATACCTTTACCTCATAAAGGATTTTGTTGTTGTTGTTAATATTTTCAAAACCCACCCCCTCTTCTAACCACATGGGACAATTTGCGACAAGTGTATTAGTATCAATAAAACACAAATCTAGTCTTGCGCAATGTTAATTCGAAAATCATTCTTTGCTGAAAACAGCTTAAGTTAATGCGTGTGTATGTGTCAATGTTAAACTGTAATTTGGATTTTTAAACGGTCAAAAGAGTGCAGGAGTTGTTCATAGGAGAGAAAAAGAGAGGGGAAAAAAAAAAAAGGGGGGGGGGGGGGGGCAGCGGGGTGGAGAGGGTGTGGTGGGAGGGTGCGGTGGGAGGGGGGAGGGGGAGAGGGACTGGGTAGGAACTGGAAAGAAGGGGTGCAGTGGGATGTGAGAGGAGGGGGGGGGGGGGGGAGCACAAGAAAATGCACAGTCAGTACCAAACGCACGTACACACACACACACACACACACACACACACACACACACACACACACCTCCACAATGCTCAGAATTACTGTGTTTAATGTACACGCTGGATGAATATTAGCTCCTAGATAGCCAAACTATTTAAGAAAAAGATTCACAGCAATGAAATACATTAGCTATCTCTTACCCAACGTCACATGTCAGGTCTTCGTAGTCATCTGTGACCCTGTCTTTGGGCCAGGTGGTTTTCCCAAAAGAGTCCCATTCCTTTCATTTTAATCTGTCTGCTGAGAACCACCTGGCATGTACCTTGAAGGGCATATGAAAGAAAAGAAGGTAAATCAACTCTCAAACACAATAACATTCATCAAAGCGATGTCATTGTGCCTGTCTATAAATACTCGACTCCTTATGCACGGCCTTGGCGCATTAATTTTTGGTGTGTAGCCTGCATGGTCCGGCGGCTGTCCGCGGCATAGTGTGGCGCAGTAGCAAAAAAAGGCTTACCCATTTGAGTTCCCATTGATAAGATATTCTTCAACAACGTGAAGAATATCTGATCAACGGGAACTTGAACATTCAGGATGAAGTAGGGGGTGGGTTTTCCTCTGGAGACTGTCCAGTTTCTGATAGCCCACCTGCCCCAATCATGGAAGGAAGCCTCGAGGCAAGGCCACCACTTCCCGAGTATGTTGCAGACTCCATGGTGGGCACAGTGCCCACAGTGTCTTTGGTCATGGGAACAGAGACAGAGAGCCCTTTGGCTGGGGATGAGATGGCAGAGGGCCTGGAGCAGGCTGGGGATAGTGCATCGGTTGTGGACGTGGTGACTGTGACCTCAGTCACCGTGGGGAATGGCTTGGGTGAGTATTATACAGTAGTGTTTGTATTGTGTGATGTTGCTGCTGTCG
>JADBJO010021335.1:20000-29719 GCA_016801955.1 Conus betulinus
TGTCAGACATACAGAAGATATCTCAGCCTTAGCTCCGATTTATGTATGTGACGCACGGACTTTCAAGGGACATAATTGCGCATATTGTAAGGCGGAGTTATTGCAGCGGTCAGTTCTTTCTTTTTCCCCGTGTCGATATTTGGGAGTTGCGATGCGTGTTTAATTTGTGTGTGTGTGTGTGTGTGTGTGTGTTTGGTCAGTCATTGTTGGTAGGTGATCGACCAAGGAGGGTGCAGTTTGTGCCTATATTTGGCTGTATCCATTCTTGTGATTTTGTAGTCTGTTGCCTTGGTGATTTATGGGTGATTGGTTGACCAACTATTGGAGATTGGTGCTTGTATATGGTTGTGTCCACATATGGTCTTGTGTACAAGCTGTTGGTGGTTATCGATTGATGATTGGAGGGATTTATAATCGAGAGTCTGTGCCGATACACAGTTGTTCCCATATTGGGAAGTGTGGTCTCGTCACCCTAGGTGACTTATTGCTGATTGGTCTTCTGGCAAGTTGGTGTTTCGAGTCTGTATACGACTGTCGCTATCTATGCCCCTATCTGGAGTTTTGTCGTGCCGTTCCCTGGGCAACATATTGATGATTGGTCGAAGTCAGGGTGTGTGCCTTGTCAGTTTTCATGCGTCTGTCAACTCTTAAGTTCGTTTCGACTGTCTGTTTAGTTTGTTTGCGACTCCTGGCTCGAGACGGAGGTCTTCTGATCCAGCGTTTGGCGAGGCAGTTTTGCCACTTTGTTTAGTGGGCTGCCAGGAAAAACCATCGGTGTGTCCTTGTGACAGCTCGGGATTCCAAGAAGAAGTTATCGGTGTGTCGGTGTCTGCCACCAGTGTCCACGCCTTCAAGGGAGCGAGGGTTTCCCCGGTCTGGAGCTGCTCTGGCGGGTGGTGTTGTCCTGTATTGTCTTCGTTGGTCATTGTAACTCCAGGTGAGAAGCAGGGCAGGTTGTTCATTGAAGAAGGGAGTTGGAGGCAGATGATTCTGGATCGAAACGCGTCGTTTGTACTTAGGCGAAATGTGAGAAGCGCGATTCAGTTCAGTTTTATTTAAAAAAAAAAAAAAAAAAAAAAAAAAAAAAAAAAAAAACAGAGGATCTACGGGGCCGTAAATCACGCCGGCTTGTAGACAAGGGGCGAAGGAGTGAGAGGGAGGTGTCATATGCTTGACGCGCGCGCTACTGTTTCGGGCGAGAGGTTATCGTCATGCGCGCGCGCGCGCGCCGATGTCGGTATGTGCGGCGTTGTTGTTTTTTCATTGCATTGTGTTTCCGTCGTTTGTTGAAAATGATTTTAAAAAAAAAAATGTGTTGTTGTTTTAAATTCCGATAATTATCGAGTCAAACCATAAGTTCGGATATATGAAAATTGATGAGGATTATAATAGGTTTTTGTTTATTCTTATTTTTCTTTTGATTGGAGAAGAAAATTATTTCGTATGCCTTTTTTTTTTTTTTTCATATGAAGGATGGCTGTTGTTGCGCCGAAGCGATAAATGGGAGGGGGGGATGGTGGTGTGCTTTGACTTCGAGTAGGGGGAAGAGGGAGTGTGAAGGTGGTTATTTGTAGTTGAAAAGGAAATGGTATATGGTTGTTTGTGTGAAGTTGGTGAATTATATGACATTGGTGGTTTGAATTGATGAATATTTGCGGTGTTATGCATTGATATATATTTAATGCATTATGTTTTCTTTTTGTGGTTATGATTGGAAGTTGGAATAGGTAGTTTTTAAATTTGTTGTGTTATTCTTAAGTTAGTGCAGTGATTTGGTTGCAAGTTGAAATTGATTAGGCGTATGCCTAGTCACGTACAGCCCAGCAGGAGGGGGGAGGGGAGGGGGGGGGGGGGGGGGGGGGGGGGGGGGGGGGGGGGGGGGGGGCCGTCCTGTCGCTCCGCTTTTGTTAGTATGTCTGGGTCTTCGTTACTATATATGGCCTCGCCGGTCATTTGTTTTCGATTCGATCGGTTTTGGTGATACTGCGCTGTTTGAGTTCAGGGCAGTGACAGTGGTCATTCATTTTATTATTGGATTATGATATCATATCGGGGTTGACCCAATATTGTCTCTTATTCAGCAGCGGCGAGCGCTTCCGCTCTCCGGTGTTGTTGTTGTTGTTGTTGAATCGTTTGGCATTCATTATATGCCGTTTGAGAAAACAGTAATTCTTTTATTATTTTATAAATCCCTGTGGATAATTTCGTTGATTGATTTATGGCATCATCCTGTCCCACTTGGGTACATACCGTTTGAGGTGTGTCGATTGAGATATGAATAATATGATATTGATAGTGTGGTATGTGAAAGGATGGTTGTTAATAATTTTTGTCACATTGACAGTATTATTAATTGACTTTGTTGACTTCGATATTCCAGAATATGGAGAAAGCCGGGGTGTTTCATAATCGGAAGTTAACAACTGTGTGTGTGTGTGTGTGTGTGTGTGCTGTGTTGTCTGTTTTTTTTTGTTTTTTTTTTTTAATGGATATTGTAGGCTGATTTATGTCCCGTTTGGTAGAATTGTGAGTGCCAGATTGGGTTGTTGGTGTATGTGTTACACTTAGTTTGATGGCTCAAATGCCCTTGGCCGACATTGAAGTCGCGAGAGACAATGGGTTGTAGTTCTGGTGTGCCCGAAGTTCTATGATCAGTTGCGGGCCAGAGTAGTCATGAAACTATTTTATGTCCAGGTGTCGACAGGGTTTGACCGCTCTGCTGCTGCAACCTCTGGTGTGAGGCATCTTACCTGGGTACTGCCCTGTTTCCGACTTCTTTCTGGCCGACCTCTAGGTCATCGCTACGAACGACTGGGAGGGGGCGAGCTCATCCTTCTGCGAGCGTCGGAGCTCCCCCCTCCTCTGCTGAGATCTGCTGAGCTGCTGGGCTCTTCATTTTCTTCAATGTGTGTCACAGTGTACTTTGAATCAGTGACTCCGTGTTGAACTTTTGTGACATCGTCGATTCTTCATCGTTCGGCGCTTCGTTTTGCTGGGGCATCAGGACCTCAGTATATATATCTATATAGAATATATCTATATATATTGAATTATATATTGAATTGAATTCTAAACAAAGCTTGCTCTTATGTCTCAGGATTGTAGAAATATGGGGATGATAAGCCCTTCATATCTGCAGTGGTAGATGATTCTGCCTCATAACTGACAGCATGTGCTTGAGTGGGTGAATGGGGGAAAATAAATGCTGTCTCAAAATGAAACCTTCAGCAATCTTAATAGTCCGCTCCGAAGCGGGAGACCATCTCCAGTATGGGGAGGAAGCTCACTAACATATAACTCCTGGTAAGAGAATACCGGTATTTCGAAGGCTTATCAACCCCCTATTTCTACAATCTGTAGACATAAGAGCAAGCTTTGTTTCTTACATTCAATATGTTTCTTTTCTTGCAGCAGTGCATTGCAACACCTACTGCTCTGTAAGTTGTGCTGGAATGGTGCTCGTTACTTAATCTTTGGAATTGTTTTATTGTTTTATTGTAATTTAGTCGATCGCCCTCTGCGGAATTCATTCCAGAAGACACTGTCCTCAGTCTCCCTTGTGTCTTAAGAGGTTATCTTCTTATATTTTCTACTTTTCACTAAGAAAATGTAGCTATTTTTGCTCTTGGGGGTTCACACGAACACATTGATTTTTCTTTTGACCTTCTTATATTGGCACCTTTGGTGTAGTTTTTTGAAAACGATCACTCAACTAAACATACTACGGTATTGCACACCAGCCGCCTTTTTCTGGATACCTTAGCCATTCTTCTTTGGAAAACCGAAAAGGCAGAGAAGTCCAAATTACCCACTTTTCGCGGTCACTGTTTCGAAAACAATCAGGTCTCGAAATACCAGTATCTGATCAGGAGGTATATGTTAATATCCGTACTCTGACCAGAAGTTATATGTTAGTGAGCTTTCCTTCCTACCCCATTGGAGAGATCTCCCGCTTAGGAGACTTATACACTTGCTGAAGGTTCATTTTAAGAAAGTATTTATTTTTTCCTAACTCACTCAACCACATACTGTCAGTTAGGCAGAATCATCCTGCCACTGGCAGATATGAAGGCTTTATCACCTCTCCTATTTTTTACAGTCTGACACTTTAGAACAAGCTTTGTTTTATAATTCAATATTTCTTGCAGTCATTGTGCACACATCTAGCCTGCTCCGTAAGTCGTGCTGGAATGGTGCTCGTGTACTTGCTATCCTGGGAATTAATTGTTTTTATTCTATATATATATATATATATTGTGTGTGGAGGGGGAATTGTAAACGATTTTTTTTTTTTTTTTTGGGGTGGTGGGGGTGGGGTTCGTTGTGTGGCGCCTTTGTGGTTTGTATTGCGCGGGCATTGTAGGTTGTGACGCCAGTCCCAGGTTACCATGATGATAGTCCCTGGAGTATCATTGGCTGACCGGTGTTACAGAAGTCCCAACTCTGTGTGGGTTGGGGAGTATCGCTGGCCCGGTGTTTAACGCCAACCTCTCTTTGTGCGTGATGGGTCCCTTGAGGTTTTCCGGATTCGAAGGTGGGGTGTTGGGCAATTTTAATGTATATTGCTGATTTTGTGTTTGTTTGTTTTCTTTTTGTATTATAGTTTGAAGAGGATTTTCTTTGGCTGATAGTGTGTGGGCGAGTGTGAATTTGAATAGAACTTGATTAGGTTTCGTTCCAGGGCACACCTAGTAGTGGGTATTTGTCTTTGTTTTGTCTTTTTTTTTTTTTTTCTCTGGTGTGGGTAGTTTGAGTGTGGGCGGGGTGGATTAAAATGGGGGGGGTACCCTTCTACATTCGGGTATCCGTTTCACCGCACTAGGCGTAGTAGTGACAATGTATCACATTTGATGAGGACGATGAGGTTTTTATTGTTGTTTGTTATTGTCTTTCGCAGTGTAACATTTCATACATTTACATGAATGTATCCATCAAACGAAAATACTGCCCAAAAAAATTATTTAAAAAAAAAAAAAAAAAAATGCTTCCTCCCCTAAGAGAGAGGGCACTGCATTATGTTATCTTGCTGATGCTAATAGTGTCCCGATAGATGCTCACAAAGAAACATGATTTAATATTGTAAGAAGATTAATTATTTTTCGTATTACTTTTTAGCGTTCTAGTTTGTATGCATGATCCTCTTACCCATGTCAGTAGTGTGTTATCCGAACCCGCATTTTTATTAGGCATTTTGTGTGTAACGTTGAAGGAGAATGCAGAGCCAGATTAATACCAGATTGTGACTGAACCTGTTAAACTCAAGAGTGGAAAAATATGAATCAGAATGTTATCTCTACCCTGTCCATCCCCAAACCCTCAAAGTTGCTGTGAGATTAGTTTTTCGCCATAAGTATAAGAAAATGAAAATTATGTCAAAAATCAAAGTGTTTTGTCCTTTAATATGACAATAATATCAGGTAACGCTATTTAGTGCATTAATATCTTCTTGAGTGTTGGACTAGATATGACCACATAGTGGATACTAAATAACATGTAGTTCATTTCTGCATAATCTGGACTATAATGAGTCTTTATGCTTTCAACAGCGGTTGCTGGTTTAGGTTCTTTTCAGTAACGACAGTTTTTTACTGACCATAGGCCCTGTTTTGTTTTTTTTAAAGCATTGTCTGGCGGTGATATGGCCTTTTGTCAGCTGTGTTATTGGATGAATGACTTGGGTAGGACGACCATCTCGCTCTCGGTCCTCTCTGTCTGTTCGTCTCCGCTCTGTCGGGTCTCACCTCTCTGCTCTCTCATGTCTCTGTCTCTGGTCATCTGTCTCTCTGTCTATCTCTCTCTCGCTCTCTCACAATCACACAACACACACACCACTGACAACACACACACACACACAGCACAATTATCCTTTTATTTACCCACCCTCAACCCATGGATCTTGCTAGTCAGGAAAAAATGCTTGTGATGCTGATAGCATCTGCAACGTGCTTTGGGTTCTACCTTAAATCCATTGGTTCTGCTGGTTGAACTCAATCTCAGTTTACTGTGAGGAGGGGCATGTCACCGTGTCCGGTTTGACATCTGGATTAAGGACAGGTTAATGGAGGTCTGTGGCATTACCTTTTGTCGCAAATTAGTTGTCCCCGTTTCCCACCCCCCCCCATCCCCCCTTTACGTTGTCTCGTTCCCTCGCCCCCCCCCCCCCCCACCCTCGCCCCGCCGCTGGAACTTGAACTCCGCATGTCCTCGTGCACGGTTGCAATCAGCGCTCGGACAGTTTTAGCCAGGGCCACAGCTATTCTTGGAGGTCCAAATTTGGATGTGGTCAGTGGTTCTGGCTTGTCCCTTCCTAAGGACTTACTTTATTGTGACCCAGCTGTTTCTTCCAGTATTTTTTGTTCCTTTGTTTGTCATGGCCCTAACGAACTCGAACGGAGAAATTTCTCTTTCCTGTCCCTGCAATCTGACTGTTTTATTTTAACTGTCGGTATGCATCCTTTTCTGTCTTATCCCTCTGCATATTGCGCGTGGGGCGGAAGGCGGGGAAAGGAGGAAGGGAATATGCCATAAGGTGTGTTTGTGTGTTCAGTGTGTTGATGCATGTCTGGATGTGAGTGGTGTGTGTTGTGTGGTGCGTGTGTGCGTGCGTTGCCATGACACGATCAGAGAGGGAGAGAGGGAGAGGAGAGAGAGTGGTGGGTGTGGGGGGGGGCTGGTGGGGGGGGGGGGGGGGGGGGGGTTGGGGGTTTCATAGCATTGATTCATACAGCAAGTCTTGGTCTTGGTGGTCGGACTGCAGGTACCTTGGAAACCATGGTGACGGCAGTCTGGTGGCCATAAGTACGTGCTCTCAAGAAGTCAAAAATGGGGACAGGCGCATTCAACTTCGTGTCCTTTTTTACATACAACGTTTGAGAACTTGTATTACAAATTGAATACTTAAGCGTTTATCAATCATGTTAAGTCGTTTTATTTTGTATACTCTTGCAGAAAGAAACATTTATCGATTTAAAGCTTTTGAATTTTCAGATTTTCAAATGCCTTCTTGAAGTTTGCTGTGATCCAGTTTTTGAAAAAAAAAAAAAAAAAATAACAACCAAAATACAATCGTTTTTGGGAGATATATTCTGGTATTGTATTGTGGGGTTTTTTTTTAAAAAATGTGTAGAAACAGTTTAGTTCCCTGCGAGGTGCCGTAGCAGCGAATACCAAGAGAGAGGAGGGGCCCCGACCGACCTCTTTAAAGGACACACTGCGTGTGGCAAGTCTGTGTCCGGTCAGGCAGTTACAGCTTCTTTTTTTTCTTCTTCTTCTTCTTCTGCGTACGCAGGCTGATACTCCTGCGGACACCGCTTTATAGACAGACAAAGTATTAATCCCATCTGTCCAAGAAAGGGAGTTGAGTTTTTGTGTGCATGGACCGTTTTTTCTTTGTTTTTTTTAAAATCCCGCCATTAATTAGGCAGCATTACTGCGTCTTCAGAGAAGGTGCATGCTATGTGTAACGTATACGGTCATTCATACTAATGGCCAAACTGGCCTTCTCTTCCGAAAGTGGTGATGGGATTTTACGTACGGTGTGTGCAAGATACAGTAAACAAGTGGGGGTAGTTTTTGCTCCCATAAGGAAAAACCTAAACACAGAGTAACTTTTATTCAAGACTGGCACAGACTTTTCAAACTGAATAAAGTCAGGACAAAATACAAAGGACGACAATCTAATAGGGGGGGGGGAGGGGGGGGGGGGGGGGGGACAGGGGGGGGGCAAAACTTTGGGGGGGGGGGGGGGGGGGGGGGGGGGGGGGGGGGGGGGGGGGGGGTAGGGGGGGGGACAAAGCACAGGCCGCAACAACTTAAATTGGTCCTTCATATCAGTAATGACTGGGCAAAAACTGGGACTTAAGAGATGAGGGGGGAGGGGAGGGAGGGGGGGGGGAGGGGTGGGGGGGGAGGAAGGGGGGCAGGAGGTTTTGAAGATGGTAAAACTGGGAACTTGAAATGAGAAAATATATCAGATATAAAAACTCTTCACTGGCTGCATAGGGAAACCATCGCAATCCCTTTTAAAGGCAGCAGTATAGTATTTGTATTGCCTGCTTCGAGGCTTTTCGTACGCTGGGGTCGGTCGGAACTTCATCAGGGAGACACGGCTTGGTTTGTATCTGCGCTCCTGGCGTTCAAATAGGAGACACACCACAGTCCATAATACCGTGGGTTCTCTCCACCAAGGGTGCAAAACAAAAAACAGTCAATAGCACCAAAGAACACCCCACACACAGCAGCCCGGCTAGCGAAGAGTTAGTAAGGGGAAACCAAACCGAAAGGGTGTGTGGCCAGTGGAAGAGTTTTCATATATATTTTCTTAATTTCAATGTTCCCAGTTTTTGACACCTTCAACTCCTACCCCCCCTCACCCCCCACCTCCCCCTCCCCTCCCAATCCCCCCCCTTCTTAAATCCAAAGCACAGCACCACACACACACACAACACAACACACACACACACACACACACACACACACACACACACACACTTCTTAACAAATAAACATACGAAACGCACTTGGAACTTGGGCGCAATTTATGACATAACTTCTGAATAAGAGCAAGGATTTTTTAAAAAAAAAAAAAAACAAGAAATTGATTGCATTGTTGGTTGCAGGGTGTTCTGCCTTATTCGATTTTCCTTCAAATAAGATATTCCACCCCCCCACCCCCCAAAAAAAAAAAAAAAAAAAAATCTATAGAGATTTTGTCCCACTGCTAAGTGTCAGCCCCCATGACCGAATGGTCTCCAGGCTTCTCCTCAGCCGCCACTGGGGTTAATGTTAACCTTTTACTGCAGACACAAAAAGTATGTGAGAAGGCAATGCTCAAGCTTGGCAGCAGATGGGACGGCTGCATTAGTGGTATCTGTTGGTTAACTATGATCTGCCAAACAGACAGTACAGCGATGCAGATCTTTTTGGTTTTACACAAACACACACACACCACCCACCACACACACACACACACACACCACACACACACAAAACACACACACTCACCTAGATATCTTTGAAACTGTAGTGTCATGGACGAAAGGTTTTGTGACCTGTGTGCGAGGTGGTTGGTGTTTGTTGTGTTGACAACAAATGATATGAGAGAGGAGGGAGGAGAGAGAGAGAGAGGGAGCGCGCAGAGTGTCCACTCTCCTTCGAATATTTGCTGCCAGAATAAAAGCACAACCAACAACCAGAGCAAAAATCTCTCTTCGAATATACTCCAGAATAAGCAACAACTAGGTGGCAGGGAAATTTGGGGGGGGGCTATAAGGTCAACAATTTCCAGTAGCGAATGTTCGAAAGACTGTTCTGTATCATTAAAATTGCTATATTGATCCTTTGTATGTATGCTTATTAATGGCTATATATTCGTTTACCAGTCTGGACCATGCGCATGTTGTTAAGGAAGTGTCAAAGGACGTAAATTACACAGAGACCGTGTCTAAGGGTAAGCTTGCCACCTCCCCTCAGCTTGCGAATCATTAATTCCGTTCTGTAGCACAACTAAAATGAACTAAACTCCTTTGCGAACAAACCGTATGTATGGTGTGACTTCATCTTCGATCATCCTTTTATTAAAAACCTCTCCTAAAACCTCTCCTTGTTTGTTATTGCTAAGTAAAATGTCACAGCCAATAGTTTGGGTTGTAATAGGTTGTGGCCTTTTTTTTTTAATGATGAATGATTTATTGAGGAAAGCTTACAAAGCCGCGTTCGTC
>JADBJO010021336.1:7500-20000 GCA_016801955.1 Conus betulinus
GCATATGCCTGATTAAACAATTTCATTTCCAATAATATCAATAATTGGAACGTACAAAGTATGGGGCTTTAGAACAGTGTGAAAAGTGAACTGATAAAAATCAATTCTCCCATCGTGTCCGTCAGATGAGTTCAAAGTCCTCTGCTGGTGTGGGTCATGTGGGAATGAAGACCAATTCTTGAGGCACGAGGTCTTCCACACTGGGTAAGCTGGAATTTTTCCCTGCAAGTATGGGCACCGTCTCTCCGATTCCTCTGATTCTTTCCCAGACTGTTGAAAACTCTATTGCCCTAAATACCCCACCCTTTGTGCTCTGTGTTACTGTTTTCCACTGGTGTTCTGTTTCCACTGAGTTACTGTTAAGAACGACAGCTTCCTGGAAGCAGTGTCGAATTTGCAGCTTCTCAGGTTGGCCTTCACGGTGTCTTTGTATCTCTTACAGGCCTTCCTTGGTCACGTTGTCCTTCCTTCAGTTTGTCCAGAGCGCAGCATCTTTGGAATTCTGCTGTCCTCCATACGAACAACGTGTCCTGTTCATCGGAGTTGGCTTTTGATGAGTATGTACTCAATACTGGGTAAGCTAGACTTTTTCAGGACCTGTAGACTGGACAATCTGCCTTGCCATTTGATACTGCAGATCTTGCGCCAGCATCGTTGATAGAACTGTTCGAGTGGATGGATGTGTCGGCGGTACGTGGTCCACGTCTCACAACAGTAGAGGAGAGCATCCAGAACCACAGCTCTGTATACACTGCAATCTTTGAGCGCAGTCTGAGGCCATGGTCGTGCAACAGATCGTTGAGAGTCTGCAAAAAGGCAGAGCTGGCCTTTGAGATGTATCCAGGGATTCATCGCTGCTCACAGTGCCGCCCAAATAGCAGAACGTGTCCACATTTTGATCACTGTGTTGTTGGTGACGACAGGTGATGGAGCACTGCACTGCCAGCAGCAGACGGTGAAGGCTGTGGAACATGTGACCTCGGTCTCAAATTGATAATAAAGATAATGAAATCACTGTCGCCGCTTTAATAGAGACAATTACTTCTATTGTTGCTGCTGCTGCTCCTGCTCCTGCTAACGCTGCTTGCTGCTATTGGTACTTCTACAATAAAGTAATGTATTGCTGTTGCCATCTTGTCTGCAAAGCATTTCCATACCTTCTGTACAAGCTGAGCACTGCAGAAATGATATCTACAATTTGCTCAGAATCTTCTCTCTGTAAAATCATCTCCATGCTCAGGAACTTTTTGCGGAAAAATGCCTATTACCATCCTGCTTTTCTGGCCCGTGAAAGATCTCATATATCTATCCATTTCCGCTGTGAAAAATGACTCTAGTGTAATTTCCACTCTTATTTTCCGCAGTGAAACGATGGCCTTTGATCTAATCATCCTTTTCCATGTCTGCCATGAATAGTGACCAAGGTGCCTAATTACCATCACTCTTTTCCCGCCGTGGAAAAAAAAAAAAATCTTTGCCTAATTACCATTGCCTGCCTTGAAAAGATCCTTTCCAGTTACCATCCTGCTTTTCACATGAAAAGATTACCTTTGCCTAATTACCATCCTGCTTTGCTGCCTTGAAAAGATGACCTTTGCCTAATTACCATCCTGCTTTTCTGCCTTGAAAAGATGGCCTTTGCCTAATTACCATTCTGCTTTTCTGCCTTGAAAAGATGACCTTTGCCTAATTACCATTCTGCTTTTCTGTCTTGAAAAGATGACCTTTGCCTAATTACCACCCTGCTTTTCTGCCTTGAAAAAGATGACCTTTGCCTAATTACCATTCTGCTTTTCTGCCTTGAAAAGATGACCTTGCCTGCCTAATTACCATCCTGCTTTTTTCTGCCTTGAAAAGATGGCCTTTGCCTAATTACTATTCTGCTTTTCTGTCTTGAAAAGATGACCTTTGCCCAATTACCATCCTGCTTTTTCCGTCATGAGAAGATGGTCTGGGTCTAATTACCGATTTCCTTTTCTGCTGTGAAAAGATGACCTTGGACACAGGACCACCACCCATCTCCGCCTTGACAAAGGTATGGCCACAGGTGTTTTTGCTGCACGGTACAAACTGTTCAGTCTCTGCACGGTCGTCCTTCGTAGTGTGATCTCCGCCTCAGCTCACCGGAAACATTCCTTTCAATCTCTCCCCAATCTTTCCATCTCCACTAACGCTAGATGGAAACACTTCTCCACAGCCAAGCCGTCAAACTTTTGGCCTCTACCTCTGTCTCCCCTCAATGGAAGCACTGCTTCAGCAGACGGCTTCTGAATCCTTTCTCTGCAGTGGCCGGAAACGTGGATTGTGCAGACCTGTGATTCTCTCAGATGTTCGACACATGCAAATGGGAACCTGACGTCACCGCCTTTCATGTGTGATTTGACGGAGGGGGAATTTGAATGGGGACCAGCTCACAAAGACACCGCTCAGCGCCAGAGGGCGTAATGGCCTGTCCCACGGGAAGGGGTCAGCTGCCTGGCAGGGAGGAGAAAGTGTGGGGGGGGGGGGGGGGGGGGGGGGGGGGGGACTCCACCACCCCCCCCCCCCCCCCCCCCCCCCCCCTGTCCACCTTCCCAGCCCCCCCCCCCCCCCCCCCCCCCCCCCCCCCCCCCCCCCCCCCCCCCCAGGCAATTGCAGAGGAGGAACACATCTCAGCGGAACAGGCACTCCGTCCACGGACCGCTAAACAGGAAGTCAGCCTCCAGAACTGAGGTTTTCCTTAGAGTTCTTTCCCTTATTGATGGGGAAAGGAGAGGACATCTCCATTGCCACCTACCCCCCCCCCCCCCCCCTTCCCAACCCCAACTGAAAGCGCTTTTATCATTGGAATTGTAACCACTGTCTCCCTCCCTCCACTAAATGTTTATACTTTTAGAGTTAGATTTAAAGTTAGGGTCGGGTTCAATTCAAACTGTTACCCTTTATTGTTTTGCCTCTTATTTCATATATGCAAGTCACATCTCTCTTATTCTCTTCGGATTTTCAAGCATGCTTCTAAACATGTTCTTTTATTTTGATTATTCGTCACTTATTTTGGTCCTTCATTTCTTTCAATCTGTTCCTGCACTTTCTCTGTTCTATCTTTGGCTGCTCTCTGTGGCAGTTCATTGAACTGTGATTCTTCCTCCGTTGTGTTGAGACCAGAACAGAATCATTGTTGGTGTTCTGCACTAGATACCATGGGGACACTGCCACAGATCTGCCAGCCCTGTCCAATGAAGAGTTCTCACTCTTCATGGATGACATACCAATCCTTTCCACCTGGGAACACAAAACGCACTAAACGCTGAAGCAGTTAGACGAGTCAGCTGCTTCATCAGGGATGAGTTTCCAACGAATTAAGTGATGGAGCCTCTCCCTGCAGAAAAGAAAAGTAGCTGAAACAGTTACGTCTACTAACAACCAACCAAACCGTTCAATCAGCGACAGAAGAACCAGCCAAAGTTTTGGAAAGGTTGTGTGATGACTCCTTTAAACACACAAAGAAGGGAAAAGAAACCAAGCAAATGGGAGAAGACAGCCTACAGATGATAGACCAGTATGACCTCCCTGGCCAATACGGTGTCTACTGTCCATGCTGATCCCGAAGCCCCTCCGGCCTCTAATGATGTACAATATCAGCCCCAGTACAGTGGAATCAATGGAGGTCAGAATCAACAAAGTCACAAAAGAATGTGTTTTTGAATTATTATTTGTCCTCAACAATGTCACTGATGTTGCGTTCTATTTCTGCTAAACAAAGCTGAAGTTACCGCTAAAATTCATCCCTGATGAGCACACAGTGGGAAAAGCAAGGTTACTGACCGAATTTGAGGACTTCACAGACACGGATGTGAGATACATCCAGCACAGGTTAAGAAGGGGCAGACATTGGAACGTTCGGGAGGCAGTGCACGTGGCCAAGGAAGACATAATCAGGAAAATAACGAGACACACACACACACACACACACACACACACACACACACACACACACACACACACACACACACACACACACACACACACACACACACACACACACACACACACACACAATCAGGAAAGTAACGAGACACACACACAAACCAACAGACACAATCAGGAAAGTAACGAGACGCACACACAAATCAACAGACACAATCAGGAAAGTAACGAGACACACACACACACACACACACACACACACACACACACATACACACACACACACACACACACACACACACACACACACACACACCAACAGACACATCAGGAAAGTAACGAGACACACACACACACACACACAAATCAACAGACACAATCAGTAAAGTAACGAGACACACACACAAATCAACAGACACAATCAGGAAAGTAACGACACACACACACACACACACACACACACACACACACACACACACACACACACACACACACACACACACACAACACAAACCAACAGACACAATCAGGAAAGTAACGAGACACACACACAAATCAACAGACACAATCAGTAAAGTAACGAGACACACACACACACACACACACACACACACACACACACACACACACACACACACACACACACACACACACACAGTAGCGACACACACAATCACACAAAGTAACGAGACACAATCAGGAAAGTAACGACACAATCAGGACACACACACACACACACACAAATCAACAGACACAATCAGGAAAGTAACGAGACACACACACACACAAACCAACAGACACAATCAGGAAAGTAACGAGACACACACACAAATCAACAGACACAATCAGTAAAGTAACGAGACACACACACACACACACACACACACACACACACACACACACACACACACACACACACACACACACACACAAACCAACAGACACAATCAGGAAAGTAACTCATCTTAAAATCAGAAAAATACCCGGACCTCTGGAAAACAGGAATCACAGTCCCAGTCTATAAGTCAGGCGGCCAGTCCAACCCCAACAATTACAGAGGCATAACTTTGAATAGTTCGCTTGGAAAAGTGTTTTGCAACATAATGAATGAAAGGATAATGAATTATCTTGAGGCAAACCACCTCTTAGCAAAAGAGCAAGCAGGGTTCAGAAAGGGTTCACGGACCACTGATCAAATATTCATATTGTCAAAACTAGTTGATAAGGTACTAAAAGACAGAACTAAAAGGCTTTACTGCTGTTTTGTTGACTTCATGAAAATGATGCAAGCAGGAATAACTGGTAAATGCTACCAAATCATACAGGACATGTACAACGGGGCTTCGGTTTGTACAAGAAGCCAATCTGGTTTCACTAAGGAAATATTAATACAAAAGGTGTTCTCCAAGGTAATACCCTTAGCCCAACCTTATTTAACATATTCATAAATGACATAGTCGGATATCTCAGAGACCATGATTCCCCACGAATTTCTGACCAAAAACAAGTCGAAATTCCGTGTCTTTTGTATGCAGATGATTTAGCCATCCTCTCGACTTCAAAACAGGGACTTCAGAGTAAATTAAACCAGTTACACAACTACTGTTTAGACTGGGGAATGAAAATCACACACAGAGAAAACAAAGGTCGTTGTATTCACCAAATCAGATCCAAAGGCACCACTATTCTTCAATTGCGGTGAAAACATATTTGAAACAGTAGATCAATATAAATATCTTGGAGTCATTTTCCATAAAAACGGAACACTTAGCAAGACAGGGGAATAAAGCCGCACATACCTTGAAGAGAACGTTTTATGGTCAAAATGTAAATATGAGAACACAGTTACAACCCTATTCGACTCATTAGTCTCTCCCATCTTCACATATGGGTCGGAGGTGTGGTTCCCATCCTCTTACCAATACAAAGATGAAATATGTCAAGAAAAGAAAATGCAGCATTTGTTCAAAACCTGTCTTGCAAACAAATCCCACATGAAACCGCACACATTAATTCTGCAGGCAATTATTAAGAGTTCATAGAAAAGCAATGACATTACCGGTTTTGGGCGAACTGGGGAGATTCCCGATTACTTTTAAAGTGATAACCCAGACTATCGCATTCTGGATACACATATTAGAGTCAGACCAAGACTCTTATCAACAACAGATTTATCAGTCAATGATCTCTCAGGGCACCGAAGAAAGCAAATGGCCGAAGTTTATACGACAAACCTTGTCAACGATAGGATTACAGCATGTCTGGGAAAATCAAGGTACATTTAGTGTGACTCGCCTGAAGTTTCTAATCAATGCGAAGCTGGAAACGTTTTATATTGAGTTCTGGAAGAAACAAAAGAACGAAAGCACATCCAAGCTCAAATTTTATGCCACAGTTACTACCGAATACAAACAGGCGGCTTATTTGGAGCAACACACTGACACAGATTGCAGACGAGCACTAACTAGATTACGAATAAGTGCCCATGAACTCCAAATTGAGAGGGGCCGTTATACCAACACTGACAGAGAAAACAGATTATGCACAACATGCCACGTCGTTGAGGACGAACTACATTTTCTCGATGACTGCAAATTATTTGACCAACAACGTTATGACCTAATGACAAGGATCACAAAAACTGATTTTCCACCACAGACTAACATGACAAAACCCTCGGAGCTCATGTTATTGGACTGCTTCCAACCTGTACTTGCCCAGTATATCCTGTTGTTTTTTTTCTCTTCGGAGACAGAAAATTTAATCAGACTCTGATACACACTGTGCTTTTTTCTTTCTGCTACTAATGTTTATGTTGCAAGATGTGACAACGCTGGGATTAGTTTAGTTTAGTTGTTGAATGTCTGAACTTGATCATCTGTGCCCCACAAAAACAGGGGCGGTGAACTGGGGGGGGGGGGGGGGGGGGGCAGTCCTCAAAGACCAACAGGGACAGTGAATTAGGGGGAAACGACAGTCCACAAAGGCCAACAGGGACAGTGAACTGGGGGGGGGGGGGGGGGGGGGGGGGACGACAGTCCACAAAGGCCAACAGGGACAGTGAACTAGGGGGGGAAACGACAGTCCTCAAAGACCAACAGGGGCAGTGAACTAGGGGGGGGGGGGGGGGGGGGGGGGGTACGACAGTCCACAAAGGCCAACAGGGACAGTGAACTAGGTGGGAAAACGCGCTGCGAGGAATCCTCCGCTGAAATGACACATGGCACATGACACCTCTTAGGATCAGCTTCATCCTCAGATCCACGTATGATCTCCTGCCGTAGAATTCACACCTGGTGAAAAGGGGGAAATCAGACGATCCATCGTATTCACCCTGTCAGGGCAAACACACTGTGAAACATGTCCCCACTTCATGGCAAGCAGCGCTAATCACTGTGAAACATGTTCCCAGTTTATGCCAAGAAGCGCTAATCACTGTGAAACATGTCCCCACTTCATGCCAAGAAGCGCTAATCACTGTGAAACATGCCCCCAGTTCATGGCAAGCAGCGCTAATCACTGAAACATGCCCGCAGTTCATGGCAAGCAGCGCTAATCACTGTGAAACATGCCCCCAGTTCGCGTCAAGCAGCGCTGATCACTGTGAAACATGTCCCCCAGTTCGCGCCAAGCAGCGCTGATCACTGTGAAACATGTCCCCAGTTCGCGCCAAGCAGCGCTGATCACTGTGAAACATGCGGTTAGCTTTTCGCGCCAAGCAGCGCTGATCACTGTGAAACATGCCCCCAGTTCGCGCCAAGCAGCGCTGATCACTGAAACATGTCCCCAGTTCGCGCCAAGCAGCGCTGATCACTGTGAAACATGTCCCCAGTTCGCGCCAAGCAGCGCTGATCACTGTGAAACATGTCCCCAGTTCGCGCCAAGCAGCGCTGATCACTGTGAAACATGTCCCCAGTTCGCGCCAAGCAGCGCTGATCCATGGAAGGCACTCAGGGAGCCACAACCAAGTGATTTAGAAAATCGCACATGCGGTTAACTTTCCCAGAGTAACCATGCGGTTAGCTTTGCCAGGGTAACCATGCGGTAACTTTCCCAGAGTAACCATGCGGTTAGCTTTGCCAGCGTCATCATGCGGTTAGCTTTGCCAGCGTCACCATGCGGTTAGCTTTGCCAGAGTAGCCATGCGGTTAGCTTTGCCAGAGTAACCATGCGGTTAGCTTTGCCAGGTTAGCCACGCGCTTAGCTTTGCCAGGTTAGCCATGCGGTTAGCTTTGCCAGTTAGCCATGCGTTAGCTTTGCCAGAGTAACCATGCGTTTAGCTTTGCCAGAGTAACCATGCAGTTAGCTTTGCCAGAGTAACCATGCGGTTAGCTTTGCCAGGTTAGCCATGCGTTTAGCTTTGCCAGAGTCACCATGCGGTTAGCTTTGCCACAGAGTCACCATGCGGTTAGCTTTGCCAGAGTCATCGCTGCACCACCAGAAGCTCAAGCGATGACGTTGTACGTGGCAGCAGGCCCTGTGGTCAGGAACACTGTGGACGTCACAAATGTGAAAGTGTGGCTTACTGGACTGAGTGAATGACTGGACATGCACAGCAGACTCTTCCAGGATGGGACAGCCTCCAGAGATACAGCAGACCTTGCAGGATGGGACAGCCTCCAGAGATACAGCAGACCTTCCAGGATGGGACAACCCCCAGAGGTTATCACAACACACTTTCCAGGATAGGACAACCTCCAGACATCATCACAGCAGACCTTCCAGGATGGGACAGCCTCCAGAGATCATCATCATACAGAGACTTTCAGGATTGGACAGCCTCCAGAGATACAGCAGACCTTCCAGGATGGGACAACCCCCAGAGATTATCACAACACACCTTCCAGGATGGACAAACCTCCAGAGATTATCACAACACACCTTCCAGGATGGGACAAACTCCAGACATTATCACAGCAGACCTCCAGGATGGGACAACCTCCAGACATCATCACAGCAGACCTTCCAGGATGGGACAACTTCCAGAGATCATCACAGCAGATCTTCCAGGATGGGACAACCTCCAGAGATACAGCAGACCTTCCAGGATGGGACAACCTCCAGAGATTATCACAAGACCTTCCAGGATGGGACAACCTCCACAGATTATCACAGGAGACCTTCCAGGATGGGACAACCTCCAGAGATCATCAGCAAGAGTGGCAGAAGACCAGGTATTGTAGTCCACTGAGGTTTGTCTATAATTCGGATTGGATGACTGTGCCATGTGAAAACACTCAGGATGAAACTCACAGCCAGAAGATGAGAAATATGCCAGTATGCCAGCAGCTTGAAGGAATCTGGCTTCCAGGCCACCTCCTCGCCATGTAGTTTGGAACGAGAGCGGCTGCTGGCTCATCATCATGTGATGTATCAAACAGGTTTCTGTTCAGAGGACCGTCATTTGATGTCATCAAACAGGTTTCTGACCAGGGGACCATCATTTGATGTCATCAAACAGGTTTCTGACCAGGAGACCATCATTTGATGTATCAAACAGGTTTCTGACCAGGGGACCATGATTTGATGTCATCAAACAGGTTTCTGACCAGGGGATCATCATTTGATGTCATCAAACAGGTTTCTGACCAGGGGACCCATCATTTGATGTCATCAAACAGGTTTCTGACCAGGGGACCAGCATTAATTTGATGCATCAAACAGGTGTCTGACCAGAGGACCAGAACCTAAAAGACAATGTCAGAGACGGCTGAAAAGTTGCAGCTGGATCTGTTTCAATGAGAAAACAGTGAACGAATGGTTGAATTTCCCAAGAACAGGTGCCCGGTAGCGATGTGGGTAAAAAGGCAACGCCTTGAGATGTCTACCAATCCAGGAGGTGTAGGTTTGAATCCCAGCAGCACCGGGTAAAAATCTGACTGCAGAACGCACCTAGGAGTGATAACCTTCATGCGGCCCAGCCCCCTCAGAGAGTAAGGAGTTCAAGGTCCACACACTGTCTGAGGGATTCATTTTCTGTGAAGACCTTCAGCTGTCATGCTGTCACTAGAGTGACCTCCTGTGTGGGCAGACTGCTGCAACTCGGTCAGCTCTGTGTGCTGAACACTTCTCACTCTCCGCAGACGAGGTGACTGTAAAGAGACATACCCATCTGGCACCTTTACAACTCGACAACTCAAGGCTTCCCTTAGCTGTCACTGAAGGATTATAACTTACACGTTAACGTCCCCCTTTCATCCTCTTTATCACCCCCCCCCCCCCCCCCCTCCCCCTTCCCTCTTCATCAACTTTCTCTCCTTTCTCTCCCCCCCCCTTCCCTTCCACCTTTCAACCCCCTTCTTTTCACATCCCCAAAAGTCATGTTCATAGCGAAAGAGACCATGTGTGCCTGCAGTGGCTTTTCCTCTTTGTGTACTTGTTGCATTGTTTGCTTGCTTGTTCTTGTCCTGCCTGGAAAAGACTCATGGGGTCGAGGCTGATTAGTTTAGTATTTGGCGGATCAGCATTTCAACTTTTATTTTAATCTTTTAGGATTAAAAGGCAAGCTCTGTCCGATTGCTGCAGTGGATTTGATCTTTGCCGTGCGTACTTGATACATGTTACCCCAAGGACTGGAAATGGCATTTAGCATGTCCTTTATCGAACGACTTACTAATATTGTAAGTGATCGAATTTTCCGAAAAGTTTTAATATTTTTAGTTTTCAAAATATCACATAAAGCAAGCAATCATTACAATTGTTCAAATTTTCGAGAAAAAAAAAGTGTCAATTTTGCAATATCATATATATGACTATTTGTAAGTGAACTATTTGTAAGTGATCATACTTCCCAAGAAAATGTCATTCTAACCCTAAAAAACAAACAAACACTTACCACTGTAAGCAAGCAATCATTTTAACTGATCACTTTTTCCTAAAAGTCGCGATCCTGGATATTCAGAACACCACCGTAAACGTTGACCAGACGTTTTCCGTCCTGTGCCGTGGGTTGACCTCTTCTCTAGGGGTCACTGTCAGGGTGTAGCAAGTAGCAGGCACAGGTCATTTCACAGTGCCAGTTGTTGGCACCGACGGCTGATTGGTGCCAGGGTCCATGCACGTGAAGTGTCAGCCCTGCCAGGCTGTAAAACAGCAACATGAGGGCAGCGGCATCACACCTCTGTCTGGAAGCGTGGGGACAGCGTGGTGTGTGTGTGTGTGTGTTTGTGGGGGGGGGGGGGGGGGGGGGGGGGGGGGGGATGGGGCACTAAGTGCAGGCAGTCAATTGACCACTGGCTCAACTCGGCGGCACAGCCGAGGGAGCAGTTAGCTGCTGCAATGAACTACCCACTGTCTCACTGCTGGGGGTGGTGAGAGAGCATTTAGGGGCGGCGATAAACTGACCATTGGCTTACCTCTGTGGGTGGTCAGAGGAGCATTTAAGGGCGGCCATAAACTGACCATTGGCTTACCTCTCACGCCTGGCTGTCGACAGGAATGGACCTTCAGTGGCTTCCGTTTCCGACCGTCTCCTTCCCCCCATCCGCCCCCCCCCCCCCCCCCCCCCCATCTCCTACTCCCTTTTTTAATTAACGCTCCCCCGTCATCCTCTTCCTTTCTTCGGTGGCTCTGCTGTGGTGCCAGAAGTGTTATGTCCATGGAACAAACACTGGTGTTCCTTCTTCATCTCTTCGACAACCCTTTCCTTCACAGTGGCTGCCCCCCCACCCCCCCACCCCCTCTCTCTCTCTCTCTCTCTCTCTCTCTCTCTCTCTCTCTCTCTCTCTCTCTCTCTCATTAAAAAAATCGATTGTTCGTTCTCTCTCTCACTCACTCCTCCTCCTCCTTCTCCTCCTCCTTTTTTCGTATTTCTTCTTCTTCTTCTTCTTCTTCTTTTCTTTTTCTCTTTCTTTCTTCTTTATATCTATCTTCCTTTCTTTCTTCTTTTTCTTTCCCTCTTCTTCTTTCTTTCTTTCTATCTGTCTGTCTTTCTTTCTATCTGTCTTTCTGTCTGTCTTGTTTTTCTTCCTCTTCTTCTCCTCCCCCCCCCCCCCCCCCCCCCCCCACCTCTCTCTCACACTCTCTCTCTCTCTCTCTTATTATACGTACTTTGTCATATTCATTTTACTGTCTGTTTTTTATACATGCTAATTTTTGTACGTTGTAGGTACATTTCCAGATATTTCCCAAGCTCAGCCCACCCTCCCACCCCCCCCCACTCTCTCCTTCCCCTTCATTATTGTTATTTTCATTTTTTATTTATTTATTTTATTTGTTGTTGTTGTTTTTATTTTTTTATGTTATTTTTTTTTTTTTTTTTCATTTTTCTCTTCTATTTTCACTTGATGTTCCATTATGATTGCATGACCGCCTTGTTTGCTTGTTGTTTGCTTTCTTACATTATTTCATTTCACTGCATGTTGTAGTCCCTACTCACTCTCCTTCCCCTTTCCACTTCCGCATCCACTGCCCATGCCAGTCTTCCTGCCCTCCAAATGTGACCCCCCATGAGGAGAGAGAGAGAGAGAGAGAGAGAGAGAGAGAGAGAGAGAGAGAGAGAGAGAGAGACAGACAGACAGACAGACAGACGGACGGACGGACGGACGGACGGACAGACAGACAGACAGAGGCAGAGACAGAGACTGACAGACAGG
>JADBJO010021336.1:25000-29714 GCA_016801955.1 Conus betulinus
TTCAGGGCACAGGGGACACAGTTCAGGATAGTTCAGGGCACAGGGGACACAGTTCAGGATAGTTCAGGGCACAGGGGGACACAGTTCAGGGCACAGGGTGCCACAGTTCAGGGCACAGGGTGCCACAGTTCAGGATACAGGGTGCCACAGTTCAGGACACAGGGTGCCACAGTTCAGGATACAGGGTGCCACAGTTCAGGACACAGGGTGCTACAGTTCAGGATACAGGAGGCCACAGTTCAAGATACAGGGTGCCACAGTTCAGGATACAGTTCAGTATACAGGGTGCCACAGTTCAGGACACAGGGTGCCACAGTTCAGGATACAGGGGGACACAGTTCAGGAAACAGGGTGCCACAGTTCAGGATACAGTTCAGGAAACAGGGGGCCACAGTTCAGGATACAGGGGGACACAGTTCAGGATACAGGGTTTCCACAGTTCAGGACACAGAGTGCCACAGTTCAGGACACAGTTCAGGAAACAGGGGATCACAGTTCAGGATGCAGTTCAGGACACAGGGGGCTACAGTTCAGGACACAGGGGGACACAGCTCAGGACAGTTCAGGACACAGGGTGCCACAGTTCAGGACAGTTCAGGACAGTTCAGGACACAGGGTGCCACAGTTCAGGACACAGGATGCCACAGTTCAGGACAGTTCAGGACACAGGGTGACACAGTTCAGGACAGTTCAGGACACAGGGGGCCACAGTTCAGTACTGAGGGTGACACAGTTCAAGACAGTTCAGGACACAGGGTGCCACAGTTCAGGACACAGTTCCACAGTTCAGGACACAAGGGGCCACAGTTCAGGACACAGGGTGTCACAGTTCAGGACACAGGGTGTCACAGTTCAGGACACAAGGGGCCACAGTTCAGGACACAGGGTGTCACAGTTCAGGACACAGGGTGTCACAGTTCAGGACAGTTCAGGACACAGGGTGTCACAGTTCAGGACAGTTCAGGACACAGGGTGTCACAGTTCAGGACACAGGGTTCCACATTTCAGGATACAGGGTTCCACAGTTCAGGACACAGGGTTCTACAGTTTAGGACAGTTCAGGACACAGGGGTACACAGTTCAGGACAGTTCAGAATACAGGGTTCAACAGTTCAGGACACAGAGTGTCACAGCTCTGGACACAGGGTTCCACAGTTCAGGACACAGGGTTCCACAGTTCAGGACACCGGGTTCCACAGTTCAGGACACAGGGTTCCACAGTTCAGGACACAGGGGTACACAGTACAAGACACACGGGTGCAACTGTTCAGGACACAGGGTTCCACAGTTCAGGACACAGGGTGTCACAGTTCAGGACACAGGGTTACACAGTTCAGGACGGATCAGGACACAGGGGTTACACAATTCAGGACAGTTCAGGACACAGGGTTACACAGTTCAGCACAGTTCAGGACACAGGGTTACACAGTTCAGGACAGTTCAGGGACACAGGGGTACACAGTTCAGGACACAGGGGACCACAGCTCAGGACGCAGGGTGGCACAGTTCAGTCCAGTTCAGCACACAGGGGCCACAGTTCAGGACACAGGGTGCCACAGCTCAGAACAGTTCAGCACACAGGGGACCACAGTTCAGGACACAGGGTGCCAAAGCTCAGGACAGTTCAGCACACAGGGGACCACAGTTCAGGACATAGGGAACACAGCTCAGGACAGTTCATGACACAGGTGATCATAGTTCAGGACACAGGGGAACACAGCTCAGGACAGTTCAGGACACAGGGTGTCAGCTCAGGACACAGAGTGCCATAGTTCAGGAGACAGGAGGCCACAGTTCAGGACACAGGGTGTCACAGTTCAGGACAGTTCAGGACACAGGGGTAGACATTTCAGGATACAAGGTTCCACAGTTCAGGACACAGGGTTCTACAGTTTAGGACAGTTCAAGACACAGGGGTAGACAGTTCAGGATACAGGGTTCCACAGTTCAGGACACAGGGTGTCACAGCTCAGGACACAGGGTTTCCACAGTTCAGGACACAGGGTTCCACAGTTCAGGACACAGGGTTCCACAGTTCAAGACACATGGGTGCCACAGTTCAAGACACAGGGTGCCACAGTTCAGGACACAGGGTTACACAGTCAGGACAGTTCAGGACACAGGGTTACACAGTTCAGGACAGTTCAGGACACAGGGTTACACAGTTCAGGACACAGGGTGCCACAGTTCAGGACACAGGGTGTCACAGCTCTGGACACAAGGTGCCACTGTTCAGGACAGTTCAGGACACAGGGTTACACAGTTCAGGATACAGGGTTACACAGTTCAGGACACAGGGTTACACAGTTCAGGATACAGGGTTACACAGTTCAGGATATTTCAGGACACAGGGGTACACAGTTCAGGACAGTTCAGGACACAGGGGACCACAGCTCAGGACACAGGGTGGCACAGTTCAGTCCAGTTCAGCACACAGGGGACCACAATTCAGGACACAGGGTGCCACAGTTCAGACAGTTCAGGACACAGGGGTACACAGTTCAGGACACAGGGGTACACAGTTCAGGACAGTTCAGGACACAGGGGACCACAGCTCAGGACACAGGGTGGCACAGTTCAGTCCAGTTCAGCACACAGGGGACCACAGTTCAGGACACAGGGTGCCAAAGCTCAGAACAGTTCAGCACACAGGGGACCACAGTTCAGGACATAGGGGAACACAGCTCAGGACAGTTCAGGACACAGGTGATCATAGTTCAGGACACAGGGTGCCACAGTTCACGACAGTTCAGGACACAGGGTGTCAGCTCAGGACACAGGGCGCCATAGTTCAGGAGACAGGAGGCCACAGTTCAGGACAGTTCAGAACACGGGTGCCACAGTTCAGCACAGTTCAAGACACAGGGTACCACAGTTCAGGACACGGGTGCCACAGTTCAGGACACAGGGTGCCACAGTACAGGACAGCTCAGGACACGGGGTGCCACAGTTCAGGTCAGTTCAAGACACAGGTGCCACAGTTCAGAACTGTTCAGGACACAGGGTTGTCATTCCAGAACGTAGCGTAATGTGTCAGTCCTGGTCTCTCTTGCTGTCCGTCTGTGTCGCTGTTCACGTCAGAATTCATCAACATGCGCGTTCCGTGTGTCTGCAGAACAATTCTTCAGTGATCATCAACCTGCACGTTCCATGTGTCTGTAGAGCAGCTCTTCAGAAGACGTGTTCTATCTGATCTGTGGGTCGTTTGGGAATCAGCCCAGGAGGCATGCTTCGTCTGTTTGTGGGTCGTTCTGTGGTCCAGGTTGTAAAATTCTTCAGGGTTCATATTCTATCTGTTATGTGGGTCACTTAAAAAATCTTCAGCGTTTTGTGTTTTGTGGGTCATTGTAACATTCTTCTGGTTCATATTGTCTGTTTTGTTGGTCATTGTAAAATCCTTCAGAGTTCATATTCTGTCTGTTCTGTGGATCATTGTAAAATTTTTCATGGTTCATGTTTTGTCTGTTCTGTGGGTCATTGTAAAATTTTTCAGGGTTCACGTTCTGTCTGTTCTGTGGGTCATTGTAAAATTCTTCAGGGTTCATGTTCTGTCTGTTCCATGGTCACTGCAAATTCTTCACGGTTCATGTTCTATGAGTCGATGTAAAATTCTTCTCGGTTCATGTTCTGTGGGTCATTGTAAAATTCTTCAGGGTTTATGTTCTGTCTGGGTGTGGTTCATTTTTGGGTTGTCCAAGGGACATGTTCTACCAGTGTTGTGAGTCATTTTGGAAGGGTTCAAGTTGCCTGTTCCGTCTGTTTTGTGGGTCACTATAAATATACTGCTCTTCAGGGTTTGCATCCTGTCTGTGGATCAGTGCAGACTTCAGGGGCATATTCTCTCTGTCTGTTTGTGGATCAGTGCAGACTTCAAGGGGCATATTCTTCCTGTCTGTTTGTGGATCAGTGCAGACTTCAAGGGGCATATTCTCCCTGTCTGTTTGTCGATCAGTGCAGACCTCAAGGGGCATATTCTCCCTGTCTGTGGATCAGTGCAGACTTCAAGGGGCATATTCTCTCTGTCTGTTTGTCGATCAGTGCAGACTTCAAGGGGCATATTCTTTCTGTCTGTTTTTGTGGATCAGTGCAGACTTCAAGGGGCATATTCTCTCTGTCTGTTTGTCGATCAGTGCAGACTTCAAGGGGCATTCTTCCTGTCTGTTTGTCGATCAGTGCAGACTTCAAGGGGCATATTCTTCCTGTCTGTTGTCGATCAGTGCAGACTTCAAGGGGCATATTCTCTCTGTCTGTTTGTCGATCAGTGCAGACTTCAAGGGGCATATTTCTTTCAGTCTGTTTGTGGATCAGTGCAGACTTCAAGGGGCATATTCTTTCTTCTGTCTGTTTGTGGATCAGTGCAGACTTCAAGGGGCATATTCTTTCTGTCTGTTTGTGGATCAGTGCAGACTTCAAGGGGCATATTCTCCCTGTCTGTTTGTCGATCTGTGCAGACTTCAAGGGGCTAGTGGGTCACTTTATAGTTCTTTACTTTACGCCTTGTCCTGCTCCTTCCCCGTCCTCTGTCTGTCTGTCCGTCTGCCTCTGGCTCTGTCTCTGTCATCTCTCTAGTCTCTCTCTGTCCTTCCTCCTGGCATCTCTCTCTCTCTCATCCTCGGCTCCGGGGTCTCTCTCTCTCTCTACTCCTCTCTCCGTCCATCTCGCTCTCTCTCTCTGCTTCCCCCCTACACACACAAACACACGCACTCTTCATCTC
>JADBJO010021337.1:17500-20000 GCA_016801955.1 Conus betulinus
GACAGTCAAACGAGGACACATCGGATAAGACAAACCGCCTTCCATTAACAGTCTGGGCCCATTTACAAAGCTGACTGGAGGCCGGAATAGCTCAGTGGTAGAGCGCCGGGACTCGTAATCTTGGCGATCCTAGGGTTGCGGGTTCGAATCTCCACCGGGCCATTTCGGTACAAGGGGATTATTTCCCTCGGATTTAACATTGGTTCTGACTCCATTTCCCATACAGTCCTTTGAATGAGACTATAAACCGAGGTTCCGTGTGTGAACGCACGCATGACATCTTGCACACACGTCAAATTCCATCACCAACTTTCGGAAGAGAAGGCCAGTTTGGCCGTTGGTATGGATGACACGTTACACATAGCATGCACCTTCCCCGAAGTTGGAGTATGGCTGCCTTAATGGCGGGATAAAAAAAAAAAACCCGGTCATACATACAAAACTCCACTTCCTTTGTTGGGTAGATGGGATTAATCCTTGCCTGTCTATACAGGGAGTGTCCGCAGGAGTATCAGCCTGTCTATACAGGGAGTGTCCGCAGGAGTATCAGCCTGTCTATACAGGGGGTGTCCGCAGAAGTATCAGCCTGTCTATACAGGGAGTGTCCGCAGAAGTACCAGCCTGTCTATACAGGGAGTGTCCGCAGGAGTATCAGCCTGTCTATACAGTGAGTGTCTACAGAAGTACCAGCCTGTCTATACAGAGAGTGTCCGCAGGAAAAACAAAAGAGAGAGAGAAAGAAACATAGAAGTGACTGACAGTGCCAAATCTTATACGTGAGCTGTAGTGGTTGCACCCCTCCCCCTCCCTCTCCCATGCTCCGAGTGCCTCCCCTCCACTCCTCAACACTGGCTGGTCCTTCTCTCTAGACACACTGGGGACTTGGGAGTGACCCATGGTCAACACTGGCTGGTCCTTCTCTCTAGACACACTGGGGACTTGGGAGTGACCCATGGTCAACACTGGCTGGTCCTTCTCTCTAGACACACTGGGGACTTGGGAGTGACCCATGGTCAACACTGCTGGTCTTTCTCTCTAGACACACTGGGGACTTGGGAGTGACCCATGGTCAACACTGGCTGGTCTTTCTCTCTCTAGACACACTGGGGACTTGGGAGTGACCCATGGTCAACACTGGCTGGTCCTTCTCTCTAGACACACTGGGGACTTGGGAGTGACCCATGGTCAACACTGGCTGGTCTTTCTCTCTAGACACACTGGGGACTTGGGAGTGACCTATGATCAACACTGGCTGGTCCTTCTCTCTAGACACACTGGGGACTTGGGAGTGACCTATGATCAACACTGGCTGGTCCTTCTCTCTAGACACACTGGGGACTTGGGAGGAGTGACCCATGGTCAACACTGGCTGGTCCTTCTCTCTAGACACACTGGGGACTTGGGAGTGACCCATGATCAACACTGGCTGGTCCTTTCTCTCTAGACACACTGGGGACTTGGGAGTGACCTATGATCAACACTGGCTGGTCCTTCTCTCTAGACACACTGGGGACTTGGGAGTGACCCATGGTCAACACTGGCTGGTCCTTCTCTCTAGACACACTGGGGACTTGGGAGTGACCCATGGTCAACACTGGCTGGTCCTTCTCTCTAGACACACTGGGGACTTGGGAGTGACCCATGGTCAACACTGGCTGGTCTTTCTCTCTAGACACACTGGGGACTTGGGAGTGACCCATGGTCAACACTGGCTGGTCCTTCTCTCTAGACACACTGGGGACTTGGGAGTGACCCATGGTCAACACTGGCTGGTCCTTCTCTCTAGACACACTGGGGACTTGGGAGTGACCCATGGTCAACACTGGCTGGTCCTTCTCTCTAGACACACTGGGGACTTGGGAGTGACCCATGGTCAACACTGGCTGGTCCCTTCTCTCTAGACACACTGGGGACTTGGGAGTGACCCATGGTCAACACTGGCTGGTCCTTCTCTCTAGACACACTGGGGACTTGGGAGTGACCCATGGTCAACACTGGCTGGTCTTTCTCTCTAGACACACTGGGGACTTGGGAGTGACCCATGGTCAACACACTGGCTGGTCTTTCTCTCTAGACACACTGGGGACTTGGGAGTGACCCATGGTCAACACTGGCTGGTCCTTCTCTCTAGACACACTGGGGACTTGGGAGTGACCCATGGTCAACACTGGCTGGTCCTTCTCTCTAGACACACTGGGGACTTGGGAGTGACCCATGGTCAACACTGGCTGGTCTTTCTCTCTAGACACACTGGGGACTTGGGAGTGACCCATGGTCAACACTGGCTGGTCTTTCTCTCTAGACACACTGGGGACTTGGGAGTGACCTATGGTCAACACTGGCTGGTCCTTCTCTCTAGACACACTGGGGACTTGGGAGTGACCCATGGTCAACACTGGCTGGTCCTTCTCTCTAGACACACTGGGGACTTGGGAGTGACCCATGGTCAACACTGGCTGGTCCTTCTCTCTAGACACACTGGGGACTTGGGAGTGACCCA
>JADBJO010021338.1:0-29711 GCA_016801955.1 Conus betulinus
CGCAAATGCCTGTTTGATTGCACTCACAAATGAAGCAGGCATATACATTATTCACCCACATTATCATACCGCGGTCCAGAATTTTCGATTTCACCGACGAAATTGAAATGCAAAAGATATCTTTGAACTCATAACCATACACATCAGAACGAGAAAAAAGTTAATTTTCGCCAGTGGGTCATAACTCACTTTGAATATGGAAGACACATATGAAACACGAAAACCCTATTTAAACTGTGTAATATATATATGCATTGTCCGCAATTGTAGACCAATTCAATGACCCATTTACTCAATGGATCAAGTTAACCACCAAATCACGACACAACCCCACCACACACACACACACACACGCACCATCCCCTCTCGCTGCTGCGGGTCTCTCTCGTCGGTCTCATCTGGTAAATATACAGTTTCAAACACATAACCAAAAGACAGGGTGTTCAAGGTGTGGGGGGGTGACCAGAAAAAAAAATACACCTAATTACGCATATCTACTGTCCTGCAGCGCCAAAACCCTCCCATCCCTGCGCAAGTCAATGCCATCTCAAAATCGGGACAGTTTGTAATCAATAAGGCCAGTATGCAATTTACCCTTTCCTAAGCTCTAAGGCCGTGTGCAAACAAATGAGTAGAAGAGCAGGAGGCGGGATTACTTGTAACAAGAATGGCCGGCTTGTTTAAATAGTGTGTGTTGTTGTGTGGTTGTGTGGTGTGTGTGTGTGTTTGTTTGTGTGGTGGGCATAAAAAAACAGGGCTACGAGAGAGAATGGTGTAAGTATACTGTTGTGTGGGGTGTGGTGTGTGATGGGTGTGTGAAGGGAGATAATAAAATAGGGGTGGTGTATCGCGTGGCTCGGCGCAGCTAGTCATTACACAAAAACCACACGTCTCGCGCGAATACATAAGACAAGACCGGACGCAAAGATAAGTGTTGTATATGCCCCGGCCGTGACAAACGTTCATGTGAAGTGTTTCCCCCGCTTTTTTCGGGTACAAAAAATTTAAGTAGGATGCAGAAAAAAAATGCGCTCCGGGGCCCCCCAACAAGAATAAACACTGGCGGTGGGAGGTTGCGTATTAGGAAAGAATGGTAGCAAGCAAAAACACACAGGACAACCTGAACCATCGAATCGGCGCGCATTTATTGCACATCCCGACAAACACATGAACGGGATGTTTTTCTGAGAAAAAAAGTATTTACATGAAATGAATATCTATAAGATACAAGGCAGCAAAATATGGTAGACGAAAAGACAAGACATGAGAATAACGTAAACATGGATTTGATTGATTGGAATAACTGTGGTGAAGCATGAGCGCTAGGGTGTGGGGAGAGCATGTTGGGTGTCAAATAAAGAATGGAAAAATGTACAAACAAAAAAAAACACGAACAAAGACAGAAAGAAAAATAGAAAGATCGGGTCGGTCTGATAACACCGCGATAAGGGAAGCAACGCAAAATATAGGAACGTGAGATAGTGAGCGAGCCGAGGGTGGGGGATGTATTACCAGTTTAAGCGAAAGAAATAGTCTAGACGGACACCACGACTAGTATTTGTGTGAAATGTGGCATCAAGTCACTGTTAATCCAAATAAAAATAGAACGAGAAGAAGACCTAGATGGTGGGTACCAACCCAGTATAGTTGTGCCAAGATCTGGTTGGTATGCCGTGGAGCTTTGGGGTGCTGTGGCCGCGACAAAATAAGCGCAGTGGGAAGTCGGGTTAAGTGCACCTACAGAATTGCCGTTCGAAGATAGTGCAACGATAGACCCCACTCGCTCGTCCCACCAACACCTGGTACTAAAACAACACTCAATACCACCTGGAACCAAAAACCGAACACCTCCACCCAATTTGTTGGTGACCACTGCTCCGCATCGAAAAGCAATCACTGGGAGAATGCGGGAACACGTGACAGATCATGTAGATGTACCAGACGCAGAAACTGGGCGCAAGACAAGAAAAATATCGCTGTTGTACGGATGCAGGATCAATGCCATAGGCGGGAAAAAACAACAATTGGATGAAAAAAAAAAAGGAAAGAGCGGCCTCACCACCCAAACCACCACACACACTAGTCCCGGGTGATTAGACAAGACAGAAACAAAACCGCAGCTAAAAGTCTACAGTACTTGTGCGGGCTAATGGCCGAAACCACGAAGCGCCCACTCCAACATGAACAGAGAAGACGCAAAACGGAAACAATAGGACAAAATAAATAGGGAACAAAAGAAACAGAAACGAGGGAACTACCGACGGGCATAACGAGGGGGGCGGCGCCGAAAAAGGACAGCACCAAAATGGGAAAGACAAGAAAAAATGCATTTACAATCATAACGACGTGAGCAGGCAACCCTACACCACCAACCGGCGAACAAATCAAACGCAAGAACACCACTCCCACAGTAACCGACGCCCCGCTATTGTGGGCACTAAAGAATAACGGGACATACATCCACGAAAATTGTACAAACACTGAAGCCACACAGCACAACAGCACACCCCACACACAAATTGCTGGATTCCGGCTCAGTTGTACCCTACTTCGCTTTGACCACTCATGCCCACTACCCACGAGACAGCTTGCTTCACTTTTCTGATTTCTGGTTAGATGAGGTTAGGTGGAGAGGATTGGGGTGGGGGGAGGGGGAGGTAACCGGTATAAGAGTCTAGGTGACGGGACGATTACAAAATATGATTTGGCCACTGTGTGTGTGGCTGGTGAATGTGTGTGTGCTGTGTATGGGTGTTGTGACAGGTGTGTTCTTGAAGAAGAGAGACCAACTAAACAATAGGAACAGAGGAGAAAGAAAAAAGTTTGTGTGGATGAGAGAGAGAGAGAGAGAAGAGAAAAGAGAGCGAGAAGGAATGGAGGCCATAAGGGCGTGAAAAATTTCGTGGGCAGCTGGGTTGGGTTTTGTTTTCCCTAAGGGGTTTACGGTATTTCGGGTATATGGGTTTCAATTCCGGGATAAAAAATGCGATGTGGACGTTGAGATAAGGGAGGTAGAAAAAGAAAGTATAAAAGGGGGGGGGTGGCTGAAATTGGGGGGGGTGGGGGATTTTAAGACTGTCAAATGGGTCTGCGCCAAAAACACAAATGTCCAAATACATATTGACACTCTATTCGCAAAAGGTACATTTGTTTTTAAGACAAGTGATAGTGAAGATTATGTAAGTACTACACCAATTCATTAGTAATTTTATACATACACCTGTTAAATAAAGAGGAATGTAGTGCAGGGACAAACAACCCATTTGACTTACATAATTTATCAGGCATAGATCCGTAATATGTGGACAAGTTAAAAAGCGGGGGGTGGGTAGAATGAAGGGAGGGGAGAGTAACTAGGCAATGAAGAAGGAATACTTCCCCGTACGGGGGGTTGCATCTGGACATATTCCACTGTATTACCTCTTGAGGGAGAAACCATTTTATCACACAGCAATCTTTACTTGAGGTGCCCCTACAAAATGGTCGGGGATCAAACTCCCGCACGGTACTGTTCTCTTCACCCATGGTTCAGGCTGGGGGGAGAGACGCACGCGCCCTTACTGCCAAGGCCAACTTGACCCGGGGACAATCTTGTCTGTAGTACACACATACTATTCTGAATAGTACCTGAAGAGACGTTTGTCCACTAACTGTATTAAGTCACAACATAACACTTAGAAAATGATCTTAGAAGGGGCAGCCAATAAGATCTATAACGCGCCCGTTCACCCACAGGAGCCCAACCCTCTAGAGAGAATCCGAGAAAAGAAAGAAAAAAACACACATTTCTGCAAGCAGCAAAGCTCAAAATAGAAAATGAAATTACCATACAAGTTCAAGAATAATTCAACATTTACACAACACAAAAAAAGACATAGATTCACTGACGATGCAGCGGGGCAGCATAGGGGTGGCGGGAAAACTGGGGGCCACCACGCTCCACCGCTCAAACCACGGGTGGACTAATACACGTGAAACTGTAACCTACGATGGGAACAGATAGCAAAGAACACTCTACACAATATTCCGAGCCACCATATGAACTGATCTCCTTTGCCGAACTGAAATGAAAAAAGCAGGTCGAACTATACCCAACAAATGAATGCAATGCCAGTCACCTCTGCCTTCAAGTCCAACACAGAAACAAAAAGGTAAACATTCAATGAAGACAAGCAACTTACACAAACCACCCATGACAATAGACGAACACACTAAAAGAAAAAGTCATTTCCACAGCTAACAAAAAGAAAATAGTACAATATGCTGTGGATTTTTTTTTTTTTTTTTTTTTTGAGGAAGAAAGATGACATAATAAAAAGAAACTACAGCAACCGGTCATCATTGGTCGACAGCATTCAGATATTTACCCAAGAACAGTGGGTTCAGTAGTAAATGGAAAATACTACATAACATATACTTCAAACAATATCTTTTGTTGTCCTTCTTTTTTTCTTCTTCTTCTCCTCGACGTTACTGCCAGGTTGGGCCCTCGGATGGCTGTATATGGTGGTTTAGTACTCCCTCACTTTGCATTAGACCACTGCGACACGGGGCTGGGATCTTTTGGTGTTTTGTGTGAGACGGAACGCATCTCTCCTCATCTCTCTCTCTCTCTCTTCAAATTTGTGCAGTTCAGTGCATGGGGAATCATGGTATTTGTTGTGTAGATTACCTGTTCCATCGCGGTTAGATTCTACTGATCTGTTCTATCTTTTTTTCCTGTCTTTCAAATTTAAACTAAGATTTCTGCAAATTTTCCCGTATGATATCAGCATTTTTCTTTCTGGCTTACGTGTCAATGTTGATTATGCAATCCAACGATGTGTTTTTTTGTTTGTTAAAATTTTCCGTCACTGAGCACTTTATAAGCATGTGCATTGTCCCCCCCCTTTTGGGGGTTGCTTCAGTTCAATAAGTTGTTTATGTACATATATGTTCAGTTAAAGAAATGTTAAAAAAAAATCTTTTTAATCAAAACGGGTATATGAGAAACTCAAGAATGTACTTCACCCAATTCAAGAAATAGGCCGATGCAGGCCAAACTGACAACATCGAACATTTTTTTTCCTCATCAGTTGCAAAGATCAAGCCTTTAACCAGGACACAGTAATAAAGTATATAGCTAGTTTTTGGTCCTAACGTACCTTTCATCAGGACATGTTAACAAGATCTATAGCTTGTTTTTTGTTTCTGTCCTAGTGCCCCTTTTACAGGACATTGTAATAAGGTATATAACTCATTTGTTTGCCCCAAGTCCCCGTTTAACCAGGGACATAGTAATAAGATATCTGGCCTGTTTTGTTTCTGTTCCAAACCTGTTTTAACCAGGACCTGTAATAAAATATATCAATGTTGAAGAGTGAAGAACTCTGTGGTGCATTTTCCATGTCATGTTCCACTCACCATGAAACATATTCTTTTCGAGTGTTGGGACTTGCACGATGTGAGACACAACATTTTACAACAGATTCCATGAAAACCTTGTTCAGAGACGTTCCGCCAGACACGATCTTTGAGTTCTTGAAAGAGATTAACATTTTTCATCGGATCTGAGATTTTACAGTGGAAAGAATTTAACAAACTTTCGGATGGGTTTTTTGGATGTATTTTAAAGAATTGTGTGAATGACTGACTTGTGAGTTGATTTTACGGGGTGGTGGTTTTTAATCCTAGATGGGTTCTTTTAAATCTGTTTTTTGGGTTGGTAAGGTTTGGTTTTTAATCTTTTTTTTTAACATATATACGTGGTAGTTTGAAACGTGGTGACAGTCCCTGAGATAAACCTCTGCTGTTGACGGGACTATAATTTTAATCTTAATAAGATATATAACCTGTTTTGTTTCTGTTCCAAGCCCCTTTTAAATTAACCAGGACATTGTAGTAAGGTATATAGCCTGCTTGATTTTGTCCTAAAGCCCCTTTAATCAGGACTTAAGTAATACGGTATATAGCCTGGTCTGTTTTTGGTCCCAAGGTCCCTCCAGCTAGGACTGAGAGGCAGAACAGTCAAGCTATTAAGTCGTCATGGAGGTGGTAAACCAAGTACAAGTAACAAACCCAGGGAAATAAATTTTGTCATCGCTGCGGAATTGCTTAGGGTCCCATCAGTTCAGCTGTGACCGTGTGTGAAAGGACACTATCTCCTCATCTGTCTCTGCTCCGCGTGGGTTTTTTTTTGTTTCCCCAAACCCCTTTCATGGCTGACTGGACATCGGACAACTATTGTGGAAGAGCTTGGGTTTCTTTTTATGTGATTTCTCAAGGTCGGGAGAGCTTATCTGCCCCCGCTGTTCAGTGCAGAGGAACGGTCCAGTGTGCTTTAACCCTATTCTGGTATTTACATCCGGTTTGATGTACTTGCCATCCAGCAGGATACAGCGGCAACACATGAATTATTCTCATGCCAGCTGCCAGTTGCAAGGAAGTATTGAATTCGGCGAGCCAAGCAGCCTGCCATGTCCAGTAACACACACAAAAGAGACCAGATATGAAAACAAGAACTAAACCTAGTTTACCTATCCACACACACACACACACACACACACACACACACATGTGTGTATACATACATATATACATGCATACATTCATACATACATAAAAGACATATATAAAAACGATGACGAAGGTTTACACAGCCTAGTGTCCGATCCAGTTTTCTCTCAATTTTAAATGGAGTGACTGCAGGCAGAAAAGAAAATAAGAGCAAAAAATAGGATTACTGAACCACCAAACCAAGGACCAAACATGCTTTACAACAGACACAATGCACTTTCAACCTATTATTCTCAAGCAGGACTAACAAATTCAAAAACAATGGAAACAACTCCCGTGGATGACAAACACACTTAGCTCTTGGATCTGCGGTCAAAAATAGGTGACTTGGGTTGAAAAACACTATGAAATGAAGCTTAAAGACGAAGAGGGAAGGGGCTGAAGGGAGAAGATTACATTATTAAGATGAATTGTTATGATGACAACAGCAAAATTCTCAGCTTTCTGTGTAGCGTCAGAAGGCGAAACTTAGACATCAAGAACAGAGCCTCGCAAGCAGGCTTTGCATGACAAGTACTGGAATATGCCACAAACCGTCTGGACCCTACATAGCCAAAAGAATCAGCAAAATTGGGTACACAATGCCGTGCTGCCTGTGTGGTCCATTGCTCTGTCAGTCATCAAACGTGGGAGATATATTCATCCAGCTACTCTGGAACCAACTGAAAAAACAGAAACGCTCTAGAGGTTGGCAACACTGAATAGTCAAATCTGGCTATAGAGAATTTTGTCCATCAATAATCATTCCCACACTTACAAGAGAAAGCTGCCAGTTGGAGAATAAGACTAGGTCATGATGAAAGGCACCAGCCATTCTGCTTGATTTCTCACCTCAATTTCCTTTTCTGAAAATCATTTAAAAAAAAAAAAATTCAACTGTAACACAACAACACAAAAAAAGAAGTAAAATGCAATAGAGCAAACACCATGAGTCTAATTTTCACCACCTTAGTCACCAGTTTACAACTTCATGCTTTCATGTTATAATTTGGCCAGAGATAAATGATAAAAAAATTACCAGTACAAAGACAGAAAATGGTCCCCAAAGGTAGAAAAACAGCAGATGACAGAAAAGACAGACTGAAAAAAAGGCAGCTACTGACTGTGACAGAAAGGAGGAAGTGAACTGTCACAAAGGAGGAAGTAAACGTGACCAAATTTCCAGAAGGCTGAGAAATGATAAAAGAATTGTTTATCATTTTCTAAGATAGATAAACAAATGCATAATAAATGAATGAGTAATCACACACACCACACTCACCCCACACACACACACACACCACACAAAGTTGTACAGAGGCGCAGTGAAAGGAGCAAAGGATCGTCACCAACCGATACAACTGTGGCAACTTTAGCCTGCCTGGTTTTATGCAGAATCTAAACACATTACAATCATGTCAGTTCCAGAGTGTCACTTGTTGTATGCATGTGTGTGTGTGTGTGTGGTGTGAGATGTGTGTGTGTGTGCCTGTGCATAGCGCATCAGCGCACGTTTAATGTGTGCATGCTTGTGCACACATATTTCTCATATGTATGTTTGTGTGTGCTTTCATGTGTTTTGTCTGTTCTGTGCAACGTGCACTGTTTGTGTGTATGTGTGCACCTTTGTTTGTGTGCCCGATGCAATGTGTATATACATGTGTATATACATGTGTGTGGTGTGTGTGTGTGTGTGTGTGTGTGTGATTGTGTTTGTTTTGTGTCGTGTGTGTGTGTGTGGTGTTGTGTGCGTGTGTGACTGTATGTGCAAAGAGTCTACAGCATGTGCATGTGTATGTAGCATGTGCTTATGTGGTGTGTGGCATAGTGAGTGCTGTTTGAGTGTTGTGATGTGTTGTGCGTGTTGAGTGTGTGTGTGGTGTGTGTGTTGGATGTGCCGTGCATGTGTATTGGAATAGGAAACTTAGGACATGATATTATGATGCACTATATATATAGCCCCACATATTTTATGGCGTGAGATCGAGGAAAGCAAACAGCTAAGAGTTATCCCTGGAAAATAATTGCAAAATATTACCCCCACAAGCATCTCTTCTGGAAAAAGAAGCTATTAGTATTACAGTGTGGCAAGTGATGCCATGCAAATGTGGTGAGACAAAGAATAAACATAGCGAGCAAACAAAAAATCACTTGATCCTGGTAGCTCAGAATTCAAACAAAATAAAGGCAATAATGCCCACACCCAGACAACAATAAAGAAGACGGCGAAGACAAGGTGGGGAAAAAACACAAATAAAGTTGCACCAACGATGCAATGCCCAAGGAAAAAAAAAATTTGGAAGCAATAGATGCCATGGATGCAGGAGATGCAGCTTGAGGAGTGGAGAGGGACGATTGGAACAACACAACTTGATGGGCAGCAAACAACCTGACAAAAGATGGAGAAAAGGGACAGAGTATTTTTAAAGAGGAGGTAATTGGGCGTGATTGGTCCCCAAACATTCAGCTATTCAAAAACTGACCACAAACAAACTAAGGAATAAGAGGTCACCACAAAGTGCGAAAGGAGAGGACGAGTGAGAGAGCCCGAGTAGAGGGAGACCAGAGGCATGTGGTAGACAATGACAAACCAGATTTAATCAAAGTTAAAAAGCATGCTGGACACCACAACAGGTTCCCCACAGACACATGTCCTACACCACAGCATCGGCCCCACGCAGGTAACCAGCATTCAACCCTACACAACTTACTTGCACATACATACACACAATAATACATGTTCACATAATATGCCCTACACATTGTAACAATACACTGAACGAATAATTCAGCATCTAAACACAGCATATGTGCAGCTGAGTGAGCACTAGCTCACCATTAACGCTTTGCTCTGCAATGGAAAAATTCTTAGCATGTAATATGGTACTGAAACTCTCGATATCTCAGTGTGAATACTATTCACTTCTGGTACCAAAACCAGAGTGTCTCAAAGATGAAATAAAATTGCTTTTGATAAATAAGCTTTTGGGGTAATCTTTGTGGCAGACTTTCCGCGTTTTTTAAAATGCATTGATCTCTCACACGCACTTACAGAGCTGAGTTGGCTCTTACTGGGGTAAAAATGGTGTTGCGAAAATGTGTACCCCACTAATTTTGGCATCAAACGTGATAATGTGCTGTGTTAAGACACATTGTAAACTCAAGCATGAACTAAGAATCAGGTTCTCCATGCGATGAGAACAAAAAAAGTTGCTGAAATTGGATAGGCCCAGCAGGCACGTTTCTTACCCTGCCAAAACTTTTGAAACTTGTTTTTCATAAATGGTGCAGTCTGACATAAATCGCGAGATTCGAGTGGTGTATCAAGATGATCCACCCACCACCAGAAAACCCTTTGTTGGTAACATCTTTTGTCAGTCGTCTTCCCCTTTTGTAGCATCTTCCCAATGCTGCTTATATCAGAGCATTACATTTACTTTTTGTTAATTATAGAACGACTGCTGCGAAAAATTCATGAAGGTTACATAAGAACTTGTGATTGGCTCAGTTGGTCATCTGCTAGCAACAATCCAAAATGTGATTATTGGTTCCTGGCTTTCACTGCCTATTTATTTTTTCTCCTCCTTGATATTGATTCCCAGCTGATTAATGGTCCTTTTCCTTCAGAATTCTCTCCTGAAAACTGCAAACTGCAGAAAAGTGCGGGTCATCATTTACTCTAATTTTCAGGATGTTCATGCATTGGAAAGTTTTACATGACCCAAATTGGTGGTAGATATATTTAACTGCAAGCCAGGGTGCAGGTCATTTTGACAGGATATACCATTAAAAAAAAACCATCCCCTAACACAAATGCTACTCAAAATAACTGTATCTATATCTCTGATCACTTCATCCAACAACTGGACATACCACAGCCAATTTCCATTTTTTACGTTACCCATTACCATTCATTTTTTAAGCTGCTTTTAGGTAAGGAACAAACATTTATGCATTTCCAAGTTTATTTTTTGTACTGATCTCCTTACCTACCATGCCTTCAGGTAGGAAGGAACCCTAGTTCATTCAGTAACAACTAAAAATGATCCATCGGTGTGTAAAAAAAACCAATGAATCAGCTGAACTTTACCAAACTTATGCCAAAACAGAACAAAAAAAACAATACAGACAAAGCTTTAGAAACGGACCTTAGCGGCCCCACCCCCTCCCTATTTTCATACAAAATTAACTAAAAAAATGTCAATAAAAAGCAAATTAGGCAAAGTTAGGCTCCCGTGGGAAAAAAGCAAAAATCCCTGAAGTTCTAGGAATGATCATGCGGTATGCTCTCACAAGTAAGTTCACATGAGATTTTGTAAAGGTCAGTCACGTCTTGCTAGCATACTAAAAACATGATTAGCACACCCAGATTCCATTACTATGTGTTTCTTACCTCGTAAGTTTTTTTTTCTTACTGAATTTTCTTTTCTTTTTTCCAGATTCTCAGTTTTATGTTTTTCTGAAATCTGTAAAGTCTCTAAGAAATGGGAACTCTGATAATTGTAGCAAAGAAACCAACTCCAATGCTGGTAAAAGTCTGTTTTCACTGAAAGCAAACACTTAAGCAAACAGGAGTTTTCTACCTTAAAACACCGAAAAGGACTCTAAGTGCAGCCTGACTGCGATCAACGCTCAACAGCCGTGTCTCCACTTGTGGCCTATCGTAGTTGTGTTAACTTTCCAAACAGGAAAAGAAACATGTTGCCTGATATTCAGAGGAGACAGCTCCTGCTGGAAAGACCACCGACTGTCTAAGATGCCACTGTACTGTTATGCAGGGATGTGCCTGTACTTCAGTATCAGTTATGGTAACACTGGCAGAGACGATATCTACAAATTCTACAGAAATTATAGACAATCAAGGCTCTCAGTGATGCTTAAATCTAAATGAAAGTTATTAACACTAACATATAACACCATGCAAGCACAAGCACAACCATACAGCGCCTGCATAAACCTTTATTATTCTGTACACTAAACCAAACTCATGTATACACTTTTCCATTTCCAACTCAAATGAGATGAAGGAAACAAATCTTTTGACATCCACATGCAGTTGCTCTTGCTTTCTCATGTGATTATACCAATAAATCACATTCACATAATCATGCACAGTACAAACATTGCATCAATTTCTTATTCCTAAGAACATAACCGACACATGGTCATAAATGTCTGTGATCATTAAACAACAAAATCTATCATGAAAAGAAAAATGCGTATCAGGAGTTCATCATCCACTCTGCCCAAGTCATATCACACACACACAAACACACACACTTTTGGCTTTTTTTTCCTTTTCTTAAATAAAAAAAATTTCCTGGTGCCTTAAATATTACTGTATTTTTCTGACTCTTGTGTGATTTTTTGTTTTCTTAAAATCAGATCACACTCATATCTTTTTTCTTCATTCAAAACCTTCTTAGCACCACAAATATTACCATAATTTTCTGACACATGTGATTTGTTTTTTTTCTCTTAAAATCAAATTGGGGCACTTTCTATTATAAAGTATCTTATGTATGGTAAAAACCAGTTCTGTCAACCCATTATAAAGGTCAAGTTGTGTATTTTCTGCAGTACCCATGTCAATACAACCCAAAGCACTGACATCTACATTCAGTGTGCATATCATTCAGTGCACAAGCATAACATGACTACAGTGGTGTGCGGATTTTAATTTCAGATCACAATTATCTGGCAAACTAAACTATTGCATAAACTCTATCTAGTTTTTGACATGGAAATCAGCCAACACTCACTAGCAGAAGACTGAACTCATCAGTCATATCCTTCACAATCCCGAAACATTTGTCTTTTAAATAGGGTGTGAGAATAAAATCAAGTCACAGGACAACAAAGAAACTAGCCATTAAAAAAAGCAGCCCGAGTAGGAATTAAATGAAAAGAATGTTGCAAGAGGAAAAATGAAGAGATTATCTCACAGGACAACAAAGAAAACTAGCCATTACATAAGCAGCCCGAGTAGGAATTAAATGAAAAAGATTGTTGCAAGAGGAAAAATGAAGAGATTATCTCAGACACGTCTCCCAAAGTAGGAAACAGAAATGGATGTTCAACATACACTAGAAACAAGTTATTATTCACATACTTCTCGTTTTCAAGTAGTTCTTCACATACCTTTAGTTAGTCCACTTCAGTCAAGTCAAAGTTCATGATTTTCTCTTTGTAATACTGATCATAGATTGTCTTTTTCAAAGCTTATAGGCATGTATTTTTTTCTTAAAGTTACACAGTGAATCTTTTGGTGTATTTCTAACAGAATAGATGTGATCTTTAATTTTGGCACTGTGAAGAGACCTTTGGCATCAGCTTACGAAGTTAGTGTCAGCTAGACTCTTGGTTTTATATTTGGCTATATCTTGAAGAATGATATTCATGAAAAAAAAAAAAAATCACAAACTGAGTACAAGTATAAAATGTAACATAGTTACAGGTAATGATCCTGCTCGAGCTTCTCAAAATTCAGTTAAAGTAGCATGCTTTTGTCCATGATCAAAGAGCGATTTGATTACATTACTAGTTTCTATTTGAAAGAGACAGACCAATAAAGAAAAAATACCAGAAGTGAGAGACAGGGAAAAACAAGTAAAAAAACCAACACATACATGTATCCCTGGATACATGATCTAAATATTACCATTCAGCACATAATTTCCAAGTAAACTGTATTGTTGTTACACAAACAGGAGTTTAAATTAACAAACTTCAGAGGTTTTTCAACAGCTACATTAAAAGAGGAAGATAGGTGTTCAGACAGAGAGAATTTTTCGTATTTCATTTGTATTCTGGCTGTGTACTTTTCAATCTCATATCTACATTTTAGGATGGAGCTAGACACATTTAATAAGGGCACTTTTTTCATCTTACATTTGTAAATATATAATCTAACTAGCAAACTTAAGAGTCTGATAACTTTATCTATTCTAACATTCGTTTCGCACCCAGTGACTGAAAATCTGTCAAAAAATTTTGAACAAATCAACGACTCTGAAAGATACATTGAATCTTTTCTTTGTCAGTTTTGACAAAAAATAGCATATCCTGAAAAGAAACAGACAATCTAAAATATCTGGTCGGTGCCCTTTCAGACATAGTTCTGAATGCAGGTAACACTGCAAAATTAACAATTCTAGTGACAGTACTTCAAATCTCTCCACCTAGTTTAGCTAGTATGTTATAAACTGTAATAAAAGAAATCAAGGAAAGAAGAAAGCACTTTCATGTAAAAAGAAAACAACACACACACACTAGTGAATGGGTCAAACAAGCAAATCAATTTTTTAAGAAATTGCTGATGAACATGTATGAACATTTCTAAAAAGGTGCAAAGAGAGTGAAAGAAATAGGAGTTTGTATTATACTCCCTGTTTGACTAGTATACTTACCATGTCAGACCATAGCATTCAACGGCAGTTACTTAGCTCTGAAAGGCCGAATTGTTGTGGGTAATGCGGTAATAAGACCATCACCTGACGCCCATCCTACTTCCGCCAGGGAAGAAGCCGGTGTCAACTTCCTGTTCCTCATTCAATGAGGCCTTTGCGCAAGGTAACCCCGAGAACCATAGCGCTAGCAGGGAAGGTAGAGCGGGCATTAGAGTCTGACATGGTAAGTATACTAGCCAAACAGGGAGTATAATACAAACTCCCCATTTTGGCGTCATATACTTTACTATATCAGACCATAGCAGAATTTAAAGGAATTGGAGGACGCTGCTGAGTGCCCTAGTGGTTCTTGGGGGTTAGCAGTGGAATAGATATGGCTGTGTTAGCTGCAAAAGAAGTCCCTAGAAACCATCAGCCCTGGTCATGAGCATATCCCTTAAATAAAAGTTTATGAAAGGATTTTCTGAATGCCAGTAGGCTGCCTCCAGGAGGTGGCGCAAGGGGACAGAGCGCTGGAATGCTGTGGAAGTGGCCAGCGCCCTGAGCTCATGGGCCCGGGGAGATAAGACAGGGAGGATCCTTATACGCCTGGGTGTAGGCCAATCTGACCATCTTGGAAAGCCTTCTAGAGATAGGGCTGGGAGGAGTGCCTGGGCGCGCGAGCGTTCCCAGTAGCCCTGAATGGAGCCAGCCGAGAGCCTTAACGAAGAAGATAGGTTGAGATAGGAAGAAGGCTATCTGGATATTGGAAGGGCGAGATGGGGGAACAGAGTTGTATGAGCACCAGGAGGCCCATCTCTCCTATCGGTAATAGTAGAGAGGCTCAATGCTGGCTCTGTGCGAAGCCGTCGCTAGTCTGTAGGTCTTGCGAGGCCCCAGCTCCAGCCTGTATGTCTGTCTGTGAGGGAGGGGCAGATGCTCGCAACTGGGCTGGTATAGCAGCCATGTGAGGCGGCGGAGCATCTGAACATGTCCCCCACAAGTGCTCACTGGAGAGGGGGAACATGGGGGGAGGGACATGAGGTCCGGAAACGAGGACTGGGTCGGCCACCATGGGGTGATGAGGCTGAGCCTGGGTGTTCCCAGTCTCGCCTTCCTGATCACCCTGTGGAGGATTGGGAATGGAGGGAAGGCGTATGTTACGAGGCCAGACCAGGGAAGGGAGAGCGACCCTGGGCCTGAACACTGTTCCTCACCGAGCTGAGGGTTAGCCTGCTGAGGGTCCCTTGCACGTGGAGGAGGGTCCCCGCTATGTGTCTCGCGCAGAGGGTCATTCCCTGTGCATGGCACCAGCGGAGGAGGGCCTCTATTCAGAGAGAGAGAGGCTGAGGGAGCGAGCCCCTTCCCCCCACCCCCTCCCTTGTTGACATAACAAGGCATCGAATCTAGCACAGATTTTTCAAAAGGCAGGGATACAGTTTATATAAAGCAGCTCCCAGCAACTCCATGGGGAGATCACAAACACTAACACACACAAATACAGACACAGAAAAATCTTCTGATGTTTTATGTAATATTGCAATTTCTCTCTCTCTTATGCATCTTTCTCTCTCACATACACATTTCAAATCACAGTCCCACATAAACAAACGCAAACAATTCCCAAGTTTTTCATGCATATGAAAGCCTTTGAATAACTTCATGAAAACAACTCTAACCATTATGCAACAAGGATACTGTGGAATTCAGGATTCATGATAACCGATAATTTACCAGGGCAGTTTATCAGTGACCGGCTCTGTGCATTTACTGAGTTTCACCAAATGTAAAAGTACTAGAACAGATACTGCATTAACAGCTCTTGGCTTTTACTGGTTTTTTTATGATTAAACAACTAAATTGTTTTGACCCATTTAACTTTGCAAGTTTGTCATAATGATTATAACAATTATCTGCGTGATCATTGGCAATTCTACTTTTATATTCAATTGTGACAACTGCCAAAGTTTCTTCACAAGCTTTTGCCATCACGCTGGAATACATCTGCAGGCATGTGCACTGGACACAAATTTTGGTTTTATTTCTGGCCAGTTCTCTATCTTGCAAGTTACTGATAAAAACTATGCGCTGTAACTGCTAATGTCTGTAAACACACACTAGTGTAAAGTTTTCAGGCTTTGGAAAAATGAATGTTATGCAGTGTTCACAAAAAATGGAATATTCTCTGAAGACGGTCATTCTAAACTCACAAAGATGAATGCCAGTTTAAACGGAAAAATCCATTGAATAGTTCTTTTTAAGCAAGAGTGAATCCACACAATTTTCTTTAATTTACACAAGTAGTCATCAAAATCCTGGCTGAAGATATAAAAGCAATCAGCTGACAGTTCTTCAAAAGCTGGATGAATATAGGGAAGGAGGTCTGAGGCCATCATGGACCTGCCGTGCTGAGAAAAGGCCAGACGACCACATTCTCGCACCAGTCGGCATGCCATGTAGCCAGCCAGCACACCTGGGCCTAGTGGAACACTTCTGAAAAGGATAGAAAAAATACCAGTCATACAACTGCACTGTTTGCACCCTATACATTATATTGCATATATACACACTTGCCATAAGTAAAAGGTCTTCACTTTTCTTCTCAGTCTTTTCATAATCATCATTACAATTGCTGGCTTATTTACCTTGAACAAAAAAATATATGCAAAATAGATTGTGTTTGTTCTTTGTTATCTTTTTTCCATTAATGTCTGTACTCAAAATGTGCCTAAAAAGAGAACTTCAGCTGACCTGCATACTTTCATGCAGTCTTCTGAAATATAAATATCTGGGGGCATTATTCTGCATTATCTATGAGTTCATTAAGAAAACAGATTTCTTGTAAATTCTGAAGAGTGTGTGAACTATCAGAGCTGATCAGTAATAGTCTGAATAAAAGCACATTATATTCTGGCAAGTACTACCATTGCTGTGTTCATTTTCACTTTTGATCTCATTTGCATTTGAAGAATGTTATCATCATTGGATATTTTCTTCAGTTTTCGTTTTTCACTGGCAACAAGTGCGCACAACTTATGACGCTGTTTACATTGTGCCTATGTTTTGGAGATTTTGTTTCATATGAATTGAAACAACAAACCTTCATGACAAACATTAGACTTATACACAAAGAAAACCCTAGATACTGCAATTGATCATTTCCCCTAGTCCAAAAGCCATTTCCCCATACCATGAATGTCCAAAGGCATTATTATCCCTCTCTCTCTTTATATCTACGTACCTATCTATCAATCTATCATTATCCCTCTCTCTCTTTATATCTATGTACCTATCTATCAATCTATCATTTATCTATCTATAATGAATGTTATGCCAAAGTCATGAATGTGGATGGGTTAGCATACAAGTGGGGAAGACACAGACTCTAAAAGGTGTGAAGGAAAAAGTAAGGAGAGTGGCAGAAAAAACTTTTTAAGTCTGTGTACGAGTGCATATATGAGTATGCAAGTATGAATATGTATGTGTGAGCATGCCTGTGTATGCGTGAGTGCTGTAACAAATACATATGCAAATGTACAAGTTTGTGGAAGAGAGGTAACATATGTGACCCACAAAAAACAATCAAGCAAACATGATCCACAAAAACAATCTACCAAACTTTTAACAGATTTCAAACCAATAAGATGAAGAAGAAAAATCCAATAACATAATACACCAGAAATAGAAAAACCCAGCAGAAACAACGCATTGCAAGTAACATGCATCTGCTCCATCTATTGACAAAATGACAACAACACGAAAACAACAAACAAATAAACACCCATCCCACCCAACCCCTCTCCCCCCGCCAACCCCCTAACAAAAAAAAAAAAGACAAAAATGTCAACAAGAACGTACAAAAAATTTCAATGGGGAAGACATTTTCAGAGCCTTGCTTTAAGTTTAAGCTATATCTGAAAGTCTGGAGAGTGGTCATAAAATGGTGACATGTCTTTCAGACACTCAAACTAAGCCAATAATCTTTTCAGAGCAATCAGGATCATTTCTCCTAGTTTCTCCTTTCTTCAGCCTTATCATTAGTTTTTTTTTTTGTTTTTCTTTAACTAATTCTTTCCTTAGGGGAGAGGATGTTTTCTTTTCTTTTCTTTTTTTTTTTTTTTAACTAAAGTAGAAACTCAATAGAAACTCAAGGAACAAAGTGGAAAAATTGGCTAATCATTATACATAATCTGCAAAAGATCAGCATGCACTACCCACAAGTAAAGAAATGGAAGCAAAAGGTGATCACAACCATCTCACTCACTCAGTTTCAGATCGTGCCTTGTGTTTCTGCAGACTCCAGTTATAGAAGGTTGCCACTGACCCTGCCAGCACATCCCCCTGACCTCCACATCGCCTGGGACTGCCGTCAGTGCTGCACAGGATAACTGCCACACAAACAAAAAGCCACTGACATGCAATGCACATCTACGTCTGTACAAATTCATTCTTACTCTCACATCTTCCACGCCTATTTCCAAACAAGGGTTTGTTTTTTTTTTTGCTTTGCTTTCTCACAAATATGACATTTAAAGTAAATGTTTAAAAAGAAAATTGATTTGCATTTACGTCAAACACATTATCTCCTCTCTCACTCATGTGTGCATGTGTGTGTTGTGTGTGTGTGTGTGTGTGTGTGTGTGTGTGTGTGTGTGTGTGTGTGTGAGTATGTGTGTATGTGTGTGTGTGTATCAGTGAGCGAGTGAGTGAGTGAGTGTGAGTGTGTGTGTGTGTGCGTGTGTATGTGTGTATCAGCAAGCAAGCGAGCGAGTGAGTGAGTGAGTGAGAGAGTGTGTGTGTGTGTGTGTGTGTGTGTGTGTGTGTGTGTGTGTGTGTGTGTATCAGCAAGCAAGCGAGTGAGTGAGTGAGTGAGTGAGTGAGTGTGTGTGTGTGTGTGTGTGCGTGTGAGAGTGTGTGTGTGTGTGTATGTGTGTGTGTGTGTGTGTGTGTGTATGTAAAAGTGTGTGTGCGTGTGTGTGGTGTGTGTGTGTGTGTGACTCTGTGTGTGTGTGTGTGTGTGGCTGTGTGTGTGTGTGTGTGTGTGTGTGTGTGTGTGTGTGTGTGTGTGTTTTTAATCAAAAGTCTTCATAGACTAAAACTTTATCACGGTCTGCACTTGTTTTCCTCTAAAAATAGATTAATCAGTTCATCTAAGAAAGTCATCTTATAACACACACTAATTTGCAGTTAAGCTGCTGTATAGTTTTCCTTTCACTTTTCAGATCCAACATTGTTAATCTTAGTGCTGTGAACTAGCTGCTACACCAAGAAAAGTCTTATTTGGAATGTCTTTGAAGCTCTGTTGCCACTAAAACTATATCATCCTCCAGAATAGCAAAACCTATTACACATGATTCATACGTTTCATGCAGCACATGACTCACGATGCTCATTCTTGCACTTATCTGTAGTCTAGTGCATGTATGCATCTGTGTTCATAATATGTAGTTGTGATGTTGAGTTCTTTCTGTGTTCATATGTAGCTGTGATGTTGAGTTCTTTCCGCCTTCTTTTCTTCTCCTAAATGACAGATGTTCGACAATGTACCTGTTTCAAAAATTCCTTCTTGATTTGTGTGCTGCAATGGAAACTGTCTCAATACCTACTGTGACACTCCTTTTTTAATGTGTGTTATAACAAATTTACTTTTTTTAACGTGTGTGTTATATAAAAAATTTAATCTCTCTTAAGACTCTTAGGGCAGATTGTGTTAACACAAAGTGTCTTCCTGTATATATAGTATACACTGCACCTTTGGTGATGAAAACCATACCTGAGGTTGTGTGGATTGTGCACATGATTAAGTGAACCGTACCTGTTATTGTGTGAATTGTACCTGTGGCTGTAAAAATATCTATGTGGCTGTATGTACTGTATATTAGCTCAACGAACTATATACCTGTATCACCTGCACCTATACATATGAACTGCATCAATTGCAGTATAACATACATTTACAGTTGCATAGACTATGAAGCAGTAAACGATACTGTGCTTGACTTGAAAGACCTATATCTGCAGTTGCATGAACTGTGTATATGGAGCTGTTTGAAATTCACCTGTGGCTGGCTGAGCTGAACATATCTACATGTTGTCATTCATACTGTACCTGTATCTGCATACACATGTACATGTGGTCACATATATCTGATATACTTTTAAATACTGTGTCTCTAGCTGTACGAATTGTACCTCCTAACTGTACTGGTGATTGTACATTCTGTATCTGTACTTAATGTATATGTGGTCACAACTACTGCACTTTACTATTAACTGCTTACCTGCTGCTGTATGAACTGTTATATATACCAATGTCAACACTGCCAGAGGCTATATGAACTGAATTTCTAATTGTGCATATCGTACCTGTAATTACATTTACTATACCTATGGCTGAAAAAATGTGTTTTCTCATACCTACATTTTTATACAAGCACTTCCTTCCTGTTTGCCATCAAGATACACAAGTCTTCAAAATGGGAAAAAAAAGCTGGTTAATCCAAGCCTCCTTTCACATGATATCTACATGATCTCCCTTGCAAAGTCAACCTCTTCTGGTTGTGAACACTTCAACCCAGTTTTCCTTTATTCCTGCACCTGTGAAAACGCTCCCTTTGGCTCTGCATTTTCGAATAAGGAAAACAGAATTCTCCAACTAAAAGTAGTTTTCACATACTTACCTGTCCTAATAATAGGACCCTCTCCTGCCTCCCTGGTTCATGGAAAGACAGGTGTGAAAATCAGTTAACAGTTATAGCTACAAGAAGTCAACTTTACAAGGGAGATCACTTTATGGTCACATGCAGAGGTTTGGATAAGCTCCCCACTCCCATTTGTAAAAATTAGGGAATCCTAAAGATACACTAAAATTTCAAACCAAGAAGAAAAAAGGCACTTGTATAGACAGGTAAATGAGTAGGAAACTACTGTTAGTAGGAAATTCCAATTCCTGGCTGTATAAATGAGTACTGAACATATATATCCCATCTGAGGATGCATACACAGTATCTGTATTTCAAATTACAGTTTGCTTCCAAAAAGTCACCTAGCAGCAAAGCTGCGCAAAGTGAATCCTGGAACCAGCCTAGGCCATGTTCACTGTACCTGTTGCTCCGTCAGATACAATGTCTTCCAGTGCTTTCCGCAAAACAGTCACATGACCTAGTTTCTGGGCCAGATTCTTGGTGCAGGCCACAAGATCACTGCTTTGGTTCAGACGTTCCCCAGTCTGCATCGACATACAACATAACATGAACTTGTACACAGTAGCGTCCTTCATCTTGCCTCTCAACAAAGTTTCTGTGTTGCTCTCTTATGTGAAAAATGAGGCATGCATGTGTGTGTGTGAGAGTGTGTGTGTGTGTGTGTGTGTGTGTGTGTGTGTGTGTGTGTGTGTGTGTGTGTGTGTGTGACTATATTCAAGACTGAAAAGGCTGTGCCAGTCTTGAATAAATGTTAGTTTGTGTTTTTTTCATTTCTCCAGCTGTTGTTACTGTGTAGATGTGTCCAGTAGAGGGTATATAGGAAAGCTTGGAACATCCTTTTTTGGTGGATATTTCCTTGTTTGTTCTGTGTGCTCTGTGCTGTCATATCTGCTAGGTGATTTGGTGTCTTAAGCAGCATCCCCTGTTTGGAGTTATGGGTGTGTATCATTTCATCAAGGGAGCAAAGAGTAACGCTACTTGTTTGTTATTGACCAACGCAATTATGGTTTTTCATGGTGTTCCACTGGATGGCAAAATATGTCAAACTGAAAGTCTTCTGCAAATGACTGGATGAAGATGGAGTGACTTTCTGTGCATGTACAGGCTTAGGCCAATTCTTTGTGGCTACCACAATAAGTAGACCCCCTTTCACCATCTTCCATCTCTAGCAGACAGTGTGAAATGGGTTCAGTTTCATTATTATTCTATGGGAAAAGGAGGCAATCAGAAGAGAAACAATCGCATCCCAGTAAGCTAGGTGGTCCTCTGAAAAGCAGGACCATACGACGATCCCTTGCTGCCTTTCAGAAAGGTGCCAGGAGTGACAGCTCCACAGGCAACCAGAGTTTCATTCTCAGGAGATGGGAGAGAGGTCAAGAAGAAGTTCAAAGTTCAAAATCCCCCCCAAACAGTTGAATTGGGGGCTCATTCCAGCGCGAGTGAGATATTTCCAAGATGGGTGGGACCCATGCAGGGAGAAGATAAAGAAAAGAAAAGAAACCATTGTTAAACTGAGAGGAAACAACTAATCAACAGGAGACCCACTAAGGCAATCCAAAAAAACAGAAATAAAAAAAAGAAAATGACAACTATACGCTGCTAGTTTGAGAAAGAATGGGTAAGGAGAAAGAATGGGTGAGACAAAACGTGAACTTGTGTTTGTAATCAGCAAGACATTTGACTCACATTGTAGAATGATATACTGACATTGTAGAATGATACAGAAATGAAGCATTCATACTATTGGTCAGAGAAAGAAGAGTGTAAGAAGGGTATCTACTTTCAATGTTAATCACAAAAATTTGGCCAAAGAGCTAACTAACTGTCACAATTTGCGAGAGTTTGAACTGAGGCTCATCCCTAGTCGAATTAAACATATCCAAAACGAGCGAGACCCCAGCAGGAAGAAGGCAAAGCAGCAGGAGAAAAGATGACTCTTAAACAGAGAGGTAACAATCAATAAGCAGGAGACCCACTAAGGCAAGCCACAAAAAAATGAAAATGACTACTACATGTTGCAAGGTGACACAGAATGGATGAAACAGTGTGTAAACATTTGTGTGTGCAATCAGCAAGACATTATACTGACACTGAATAATGATATGGAAATGAAAGCGACTCTGTGCTATCTATCAGGTGATCAAGAGGTTAAGAGGGGCATCCACTTACCTTGTTAACCACAATAAACTGGACAAAGACCTAACTGCCTTAATTTGTAAGAGTTTGACATGGTATAACATATGACACCAAAATACATACTTACCATTCCGGTATATTCTTTTATATTTTGATATTTACCACAACAAAAACTTTTAGAAAAACTTGTTGTTATAGAAGCCTCTAACAAATGTCTAAGGATCAACAACAACAGAAACTTTCAAAGGAGTCAGACAAAACTAGTTATTACACAAGCGCAGCCTCTTACAAATATTGAAGGATCAGCTACAACAGGAATCTCAAAAGGAAGAAGTCGCACAAAAAACCTTAGCCTTTTACCACTTTCTCAAAGAGTCTCTTGAACTCAACAGCATTAGTGTATCATAAAAAAAACCAACTTAGCCTCTTACCACTTTCTCAAAGAGTCTCTTGAACTCAACAGCATTAGTCTATCACAAAAAAAACTTAGCTCTTACCACTTTCTCAAAGAGTCTCTTGAACTCAACAGCATTAGTGTATCATAAAAAAACCAACTTAGCCTCTTACCACTTTCTCAAAGAGTCTCTTGAACTCAACAGCATTTATAAGTCTATCACAAAAAAACTTAGCCTCTTACCACTTTCTCAAAGAGTCTCTTGAACTCAACAGCATTAGTGTATCACACACAAAAAACTTAGCCTCTTACCACTTTCTCAAAGAGTCTCTTGAACTCAACAGCATTAGTCTATCACAAAAAAAAAAAACTTAGCCTCTTACCACTTTCTCAAGAGTCTCTTGAACTCAACAGCATTAGTCTATCACACACAAAAAACAACTTAGCCTCTTACCACTTTCTCAAAGAGTCTCTTGAACTCAACAGCATTTATAAGTCTATCACAAAAAAAAAAACTTAGCCTCTTACCACTTTCTCAAAGAGTCTCTTGAACTCAATGGCATTGGGCGTCAGGATAGCACTTTCATATTGAGCCACCAGGTCCGGGAACTCCGTGATCAGAAAAAGACCATCCTGATTTGCAAGCACACATGTACATGCATTAAAACTTCATAGTTGTCAACAACCAGAACACTTCAATCAATGCATGTAGATAAGTAAGAACACAAAAATGAAATAGTACAGTGAAAATCTCTACCTGTGGTAACTGCCACAGTTTTTGCAATATGACTTTTCAGAAAGAAAAAGAAACACCCGAAGGTGCTGGGGAGGACCCAGAGAAGCACTGTCTTCACCTGCCTTTAGAGCAGTCCTGTACCACCCTTGGAGGCCTGCGCTGTGTTGACGATGGGTACAGGCACAGGCAGCATACTCCATTAAGATATCAAGGGACATAACTGCTCCAGAACAGAGGTAAATCAGACTACAGGATGCAACTCCTAAAAGCCTTAAAGTAGCGTCCCCATGGGTGTACCAGCCCGTATTTCATGACTGCAGAGCCCACCGGTGAAAAACACCACCCTCCAGCTGTCGAGCACACCCCACAGACCCAACCACCCCTGTCCACGGGCAGATGAAGACAGTGCCACTCCAGACACAGCCAAGCTTTCGCCATATGGTCTTATGTGCCCTCAAGAGAGAATCCAAAGTTTGCCTGATGCCAAACAGTTTTGACACAAGGGGGTTTGGAAAAAGGAGCCCATTTCCTACAATTTTTCTGTCAACCTGCCAAGAAAGATGTCAGATCATTAAGAAAGAAATATCACAGCAATGATAACCAAAAAAATTTGTTCCAGTCCAGATGGAAAATTCACTAAATATTGACACATATGCAGCATGACACAAGTACTTCCAGACTTCAAACAAATAAAACTGATGCCAATCAAAATAAAATCCACAAAAAGCAATACTTAAGTGTCCAGAATGGACACCACTCCTTTTTACGTATTCTACTCACACGCCATCAGCATTCTTTGCTTTCCTTTCTCTCAGATTTCCATAGATCCATCAATAATAACTTCCAGGACTTTTTCTTGACTTGCCATAATTTTTTTTTAAGGATTCTCAAGATAAACTCAACTGCAATAACTATTCAAGTTAACACACTGACACATATCACAAAGTACTTAAAACAGTAGAAACTTTCTTACAATCCTCTGTACAATGATCTTCCAAGTCTTCATAAATTCTGCATCTGTGTGTTCTTTTCCCCGTTGAGTCTTCTCTTCTATTCTCTGCTAATTCCCTTCATCACTGACCAAAACTTGCTTTGCATCCCTTTTGACTTCCCTCACCTTTCCCTGACTGCATGCACTTACACATGCATGCATGTGCACATACATTTACACGCATCACATGTACATCTGCACACAGACACATACACACCACACAAACGTACGCAATTACATGCTACAATCACACACACACACACACGAACATACACGTGTGAATGCACATCCACGCGCGCGCGCACACACACACACACACACACACATTCACATGCACACACACATGCACACAAACGTACACAAGACACACACACACACACATATACACAGACACACATACACAGAAAACACACACACACTCATACACACACAAACATATGCAACTACATGCTACAATCACACATACAAACACACACAGTAATTTTGACGCCATCCAAATGAACATGAAAAGACTTACAGCATCCACCACAAGTGGGATGTTCCTGCCCCTTGCGCTGTTATATAACTGTCTGAAAGACATCAGAACAATTTATGTAAACTATGCATTTCTCTCATGGTAAATTCTTGGGAAGATAACAAGAACATCCACAATAGCATCAGAACAATTTATGTGTAAACTATGCATTTCTCTCATGGTAAATTCTTGGGAAGATAACAAGAACATCCACAATAGCAACTCACAAACAACTGCAACACTGATAATGTGAATGATGCAATAAGGCAGCTTCTTTGTTTTAACTTGCATTTGTAATTTTTGTAGAACAAATCCAAAACACTTTAACTTTTAACTATCTTTGTTTGCCTGCAGACATGAAAAATTGGAAATAATTATAATATTGAAGTAGACAAAACATGAATAAAATAATACAAACATTTTTTTTTTTAATCAATATAAGACTTTTTTCAGAAATCTATCAAACTAAGCTTTAAAAAAAAAAGTCTTCAAAGACTCAAGTAAGCAAAACTTGTGTTTCTTTCAAAAAAGTTATGAATCAATCCAACAATTCAGGATTACACAGGGAAGATGCACATTAAATATTAATCTAACACAACTGTTTAGATGAATGGAGGAGTCACGCTATTATTGAGCATGGAGCTTATCCACAGCAGTACTCAGAGCAATATGGCAAGTAGATTTAGAACTTAGAATGAGGGTTGGTTTTCAGGGAAATATGTCTGAACAGTGCCTCAGTGAGGGCATGTGATTTTTCCTCTTATCTTATCAGGCTTTTCATAATTCCAAATCAACAGCTGCTTGCTCACACAAGCCTAGATTCAATTGAAACAAAAGTCTAGTTTTAACTGATTATTTAACACTTGTCTACTGACCCTGCATGTCAGGATTATTAATTGCTTGAAGATAAGTCCTTTGGATGCATCCCTCAAGAGGCAAGCAGGTGTTAGGATTTTGCAATGTATTTTCACAATGAACCAAGTTATCACATGATTATTCAATTTGTGAACATAGCACTCACATATGTGCTTTAGTTTGTTTTCACAAAATCAAAAAAAAAAAACTGTTTTCTAATGAAGTTATCCACAGACTTTTCTCCTTCCAATTTTTACACTGACCTTCATTAACAACATTTAACAAAACCTTTCCATGCTGTCAGCCTAACTGAAAGGGGAAAGCAGTCACACTCATGCTTGTTGAGTTTTGTGAGCAAAGAATTATTTCAATGTTTATGCAATCAACACAGATTCAACCCACATGTGAAAATTTTTAACGAACAGCAAGCGGGGTTTCGAATATGTCAAATTAACACTTTCTCCTTATCCAATAATCAGCTTTAAATTTTGTGCAATCCTTTATACAGCTTAAACATGGTGTTCAGTTCTCAAATTCATTATTCACATCAATTTCAAAGTAGGTCCAACAGTTTTGGCTTGGAGTCAGACGTCTCTCCCAGCCACACCCATTCCATCACAGTATCAGGGCCAGTGCAGACAGGCCTGCGTCTCCCTCCCACCTGTTCCACATTACTGACCCCTCAACACCTTGTAACAGAAGAGGAGCAGCTGGGGCATAATGACTTAGGTGGGCAGCAGGAGTATGCACACGCCTGATGCTGCTCACGTCTGGATTGCTGCCAAAGAAAAACCTATCCAAAAGGGGTCCCTGATGCAAACAGGTGAGCCTCAATGGATCCTATATGGGAGGTTCTGAAGTCCTCTTACCGTTAGCATGAATTTACATTCAGTGAGAGTGCTGTAGAACATGCTTCAGGTTTCAGGAAGCAGAGTTTTGTGATGTAGATGATGTTCCTATGTCAAACTCTGAATATTCACTTGCTACAACTCTTGTCAAAATACTTGGTTTGTGATTAGGACACTACCCCCAGTTCATTTTTTTTTTTTTTCGTTCTCCTACCCCCTCCCAGGAGACTTGTGTAAATCATCTTTTTTAAGGACTCCATTTAAATTATCCATGCTCTTCTGTCATCCAGAAGTGCCAATCTTTGGTTGAATGGTTGACTGTCAGTATGCCCTTTATCCTACATAATTTTCCATTATTTAAGTTATGCACTTAGTAGTGCATGTAAAAATGGGCTACTCTGACTTGGTACCTGGCTAAGGTTCTAGTTCTTCCTTCTGTCTGTCTTTTGGCATCAGTGCCTGAACAGATCCTGTCATAATTTCATTTTTGAGTGAGTAGCTATGGTACTCAACTGACCAGTAACAATTTATCCTCATCTGCTTTCACAATCTGCCTAATAATAAGATAATAGGTATTCTATCATTTGGGAATTCCCACTGCGATGATGTCAGTCTAAATGTAAGACTGGTGGTGAGTATACAGCACCTGCCCAATATCTTCTTACCTCATCCTGTCTCCATCTCAACGACTCTCTATTCTGTATGTGTATTGATATAAAAAAAACAATAACAACAAGAAGTGCAAGTGACTGAAATACAAAGAGAGATAATTCTTTCCTCAGTCAGGTTATTTTGTTTTGTTTTCCAGACAAAACATTTCTTTAAAACTCACCGAGACCGTTTTCAAAATGCTTGGATCTCTCCCCAGCCCAGCCCAGGCCCCACAACCAGAGTGTGAATTCTTGGTAACCACTTTTCAAACTCAGAAACTGCATTCTCCTGGTCTCTGAAAAACATATATGTAATGTATAAAATACTGATACGACTCAGATATATTTTTCACTAAAAAATTACAACCATGCTTGCCAAAGGTAAACTGAATTCCACTTTCATCAAACCTTTCAAAATATTTTTGCCAATATGACAACCAACAGGGAACACTAAATCATCAGAAGTATACCCTCTTGCAAGCTTCCTTGTAACCTTTGAACTTTCTTATGAAATACAAATTTTCTTCAAAAGATACTGCAGTCTTGAATAAAAGTAAAAGGGACAAGAAACATAAAAGTCTAAAGACTATAGAAATGTTAAAAACTGACTCCTTCTCTCTCTCTCTCTCTCTCTTACAACCAGATACCACAACACAAAATAGACTGTAAAGCACAACTGATACAAAATTACAGCAATGTAAGGTCGGACTGAACAATGAATATAATGCAAGCATTCTTAAGTAAACAAAACTGAATAAAGTGTGGCAATTAAAACATTAATCAAAGAACAATATATATGCAACAGAAATGAGTTCTTCAGTTAAAAAAAAATAATCACATGTTAAGTAATCTGTCGCTGCTGTTTCAACAATACAGAATAGGATGCACAATCAGTTCTGGGCTGTAGGTTTTGATGACAGGGGCAGCTTCCCTTGTACAGAACACATGGGACAGATCAGCTCCCTGAAATGTGAAGCGGTAACAAACTCACGGTAAGTGAACTTTAAAACACGCTGACAGCATGACAGCACAAATCCAAGGAAAACAAAACCCAAACATGTCTTTTGCTTCACATCTGATCTTAACTTTTCTACAACAAAAATGCATACAAATAAAAACAACCTTACTCCTCACAGCTGTTCAGAGCAAGCTACTTAGTTTTTGAGAGGCAGGGGAGTTTACAGCTCGCCCGCAGCTGCAGAGGCCAAGCCGTGAATGCAGGTCAGGGAAAGGTGTTTTTTCTGCAGGCTGCTCCCTACCAGCCAGCTAACCGTGCTGTACTCGGCGAACTGAATGTCATCTGTGTAAAGCCGGTCTGGCATCAATGTGTTCGTCATTGCTGAGCGGCCATTACAAGTGGGGCTGTTAGTTTGATAATTAGTGTTGTCATGAAAAAATGTAATATATCTGTGCTCTTGAGATGACTGAATAGCCGAATTCCCGACAATTCTTTTAATACCAAACTCGACTAGGTTTATTTTCCTGTAGATAATGTAGATACGGCATGAAAGCTTGTACACAAGTGGTCAGGCGATATTCAAACAATGACAACACACGCACAATTGTGCAAAAATGACGTCATCACTTTCTGAGAATTTAATTTTCCCTAGTTAACTAGTACACAAGTTTGATACATGCCTCTGCTTGGACTACAGCAACGAAAATGTTTGATCAGAAATGTGTAAGCCTTGTTTGTTTCGGTCCTCTCACTAAGTGTCTCGCAAGGGATGGAAAAAATAAAGCTGTGTCCTACACATATTCTGGGGGGGTGGGGGTGGGGGTGGGGGTGACGCTGCGTTTACACTAAAATATCTTAGCATCATTTTTCTTCAGGATGCAAATGCAGAAGATGGTTCCCTCCCCCCCCCCTCCCCCCCCTTCCTTCCCCTACTTCACTCCCAATGAGAGTACTGGAAGTGTCCTCCCCCCCCCTACCCCCCCCCCCCCCCCCCAATACACTC
>JADBJO010021339.1:0-29709 GCA_016801955.1 Conus betulinus
CTGTGTGTGTGCATTGATCATGTATGTGTGTACCCAAGTATAATGTAAGACGTCTGTGTGATTGTGTGCAGACCTGTTTTTCCTGTATGATTTTGTTCTGTTTGGTTTGGTTTTGCCCGACAAGTGTAATGACTTGAGAAATAAAAAGATCTAGAGAAGTTCTTCAGCGGTAATTGCATTTGCCAAGTTGAACCATGGTGGTGTCTTGTTGTGCTTCGATCAAAGAGTGACAACTTTTGCTATCTCTCGTATATGAAATTTGCACCTGGTTGTGTCGTCTGCTTCAACAACATGCCAGTATGTAGGCCTTGACATCTGAAATAGTATCAGCTTGTGCCAGGGTATGCTGATAAATCAGGGTCTGAAAGTAAGTAATGCTGTAATAACCTTTTTTCTTTAAAGAAATAAATGTTATTAGTCGCTATAATATCAGTTAATATGTTGATCCTCTGCTGTGTAGGAGCCAATGAAAATGAACCACACCCACCCCCCTCTTCCACTCCCATGCACATTCTGTGTGATGGCAGAAAGAAAACAAACGCACGGGCGGACACATACATACGCATATGCCCACAAACGCACATGCATGCATGCTTTACACAAAAAATTGGAAGATTTATAGTCATCCTTTGTAGAAAATATCTAAATTTCATTAAAAAGAATACCAGTAGCAATTTAAGGGTAAACGATATGTGTGTATGTTCTGTTGATGTGTATATCTGTTTGACCAGTTGATGTGACCTGTAAAAATATTCAGTGTTAGGTTGTAGCTCAAAAAGTCTTCAGCCAGGTATTATGGATTCAGTTGTACCCTTCGTTATTTACAATAATCGCAAATATCTCTACTGCAGTAGCTATGTAGAGGAACTGAGATAAGAGTCGCCTGTATGTCTGTGTGTGATGTGTGGGTGCTATTTGTCTCGAACATCAACCCATCAGGTCTATGCTCCGAGTACTGACTCCTTGAGGTGCTTGGTTACCTGATCCTGACATATGTCAGAATATCAAGTCCTATTATCGGTTTTTTTGTTGATTGATTTGTAGCAGAAATTCAGTGATGAATACAGATCCCTTTGTCAAGATGTCCAGACAATGAGGCTAGAGTCACCTGTATGTCTGTGTGTGATGTATGGGTGCTAATTGTCTCGAACATCAACTGGTCAGGTCTATGCTCCGAGTACTGACTCCTTGAGGTGCTTGGTTACCTGATCCTGATACATGTCAGAATGTCAGACCGATTATCACCCTCCTGTGTGTGTGTGTGTGTGTGTGTGTGTGTGTGTGTGTGTGTGTGCATGCACATGTGTTTGTAGAATCATTATATGAAAGCTGTTACTTATTTTCTTTCAGTTTCTTTGCTTATTGCATAGTAATATGCCTGTTATGAGAGACCATGAAAGGATTTCCGAAGTGGTTGAACTTTACTTTGGCTGGGGAACTTCACTGGGAGTGGACAGGGGGTTAGGTATGGAAAGTATTGTTACGGGTATTGGGTCCTTTTAACTCTTGATGACACTTAGACGTCTGTGTGATTGTGTGCAGACCTGTTTTCCTGTATGATTTTGTTCTGTTTTGTTTGGTTTTGCCCAACAAGTGTAATGACTTGAGAAATAAAAAGATCTAGAGAAGTTCTTCAGCGGTAATTGCATTTGCCAAGTTGAACCATGGTGGGTGTCTTGTTGTGCTTCGATCAAAGAGTGACAACTTTTGCTATCTCTCATATATGAAATTTGCACCTGGTTGTGTCGTCGCTTCAACAACATGCCAGTATGTAGGCCTTGACATCTGAAATAGTATCAGCTTGTGCCAGGGTATGCTGATAAATCAGGTCTGAAAGTAAGTAATGCTGTAATAACCTTTTTCTCTAAAGAAATAAATGTTATTAGTTGCTATAATATCAGTTAATATGTTGATCCTCTGCTGTGTAGGAGCCAATGAAAATGAACCACCCACCCACCCCCTCTTCCACTCCCATGCACATTCTGTGTGATGGCAGAAAGAAAACAGAAACGCACGGGCGGACACATACACGCGCATATGCCCACAAACGCACATGCATGCATGATTTTACAAAAAAATTGGAAGATTTATAGTCATCCTTTGTAGAAAATGCTCTCAATTTCATTAAAAAGAACACCAGTAGCAATTTAAGGGTAGGCGGGTATGTGTGTATGTTCTGTTGATGTGACCTGTAAAAATATTCAGTGTTAGGTTGTTAATTCAAAAAGTCTTCAGCCAGGTATTATGGATTCAGTTGTACCCTTCGTTATTTATAATAATCGCAAATATCTACTGCAGTAGCTATGTAGAGGAACTGAGATAAGAGTCACCTGTATGTCTGTGTGTGATGTGTGGGTGCTATTGTCTCGAACATCAACCCATCAGGTCTATGCTCCAAGTACTGACTCCTTGAGGTGCTTGGTTGCCTGATCCTGACATATGTCAGAATATCAAGTCCAGTTATCGGTTTTTGTTGATTGATTTTGTAGCAGAAATTCAGTGATGAATACAGATCCCCTTGTCAAGATGTTCAGACAATGAGGCTAGAGTCACCTGTATGTCTGTCTGTGATGTATGGGTGCTAATTGTCTCGAACATCAACCGGTCAGGTCTATGCTCCGAGTACTGACTCCTTGAGGTGCTTGGTTACCTGATCCTGATACATTTTTGCAGCAGAAAAGTATTTTTGCGTTTGATGGAAGCGTGGTTTAATCCTTGATGTTGATGTTGAATCTGACTGATCATGGTCGCTGTGTTGATTGGTGTGTTGTAAAGAAGAAACAGTTCTGTGTGGGCTGTACACCAGCCATTTGTATTTTACCCATTCATACCTTTTAAAGAGTGAAGAAGCTCCGTGGTGCATTCCATGTCATGTGCCACTTACAATGAAAACATATTCTTTTAGAGTGTTGGGACTTGCATGATTTGAGACACAAACATTTTACAGCAGATTCCATGAAAACCTTGTTCAGAGAGGTTCTGCCTGACGTGATCTTTGAGTTTTTGAGAAGGATTAACATTTTTCATCGGATCTGAGATTTTATAGTTGAAAGATTTTTTAACTAACTTTTTGATGGCTTTTTAGATGATGTATTTTAAAGAATTGTGTGAATGAAAGACTTGTGAGTTGATTTTAACTTGGTGACAGTCCTGATATGGCCCTTTGCGGTCGGCTGGGCTATAAGCAACAAGTGTGGTGGAAGTTGTTGACAAAAAACTCCTTGTCTCAGCATCAGGAGCCTGGGGAAGATGTGACAGATACCTTGCTGAACAGAGGCAAGAGAAGGAGGCAGCTGTGGAAAAGAGAAGAGAAAGAGGTTAGGAGAAGAACTGATCAACCTGAGGAAGAAACATAAATCCATCGGTGATGAGGGATGTCATCTCCTTGAAGAGGCTGACCATCTAAGCTTCCAGGTTCAGGAGCAGAGAAGCTTCAGTCTGGTTGAAAGATCCAACTTTCTGCGTTTGTTAGCCAAGGAAAAAAAAAAATGAAGCAGAGAGAGTCTAACAGGACAGCACAAGGGTCGAAAAAGATTTGAAAAAATGCTGATTAACGCCAGTGTGTGTGTGTGTGTGTGTGTGTGTGTGTGTGTGTGTGTGTGTGTGTGCGCGCGCACGCATGCTCTTTTTTTTTCTCCAACATCTATTCAGGATCTGAAAGTGCTCATGACCACTAAGAACAGGTTTTTTTTTTTCCTCTGTTGTGAAAGACTGACATTCAAGTTTAAGTATCAGCTATGACTGTCAAGTTAAAGTATCAGCTGGTTTTAGTTCTAGGTGTGAAAAGAGTGGATTGAAGTTGAAGACAAGAGACTCGAGACATTGTTCTTACTGAAGACTGAACAAGGGAACAGACAGTTGTCAGTGTGAATTGATTCTGCAATACAGCTGTCAAGTTGTGTTGGGTGTATGCTGTGTTTTGTGCATTTCCATGAAGAGAAATACAAGTACATTTTGTAATGTATACGCTGCTAATGTTAATGTAGAGGTCCTTACTAATTTAGAAAATGGTCCAAATAGGTCCTTATAAGGTCTTGGCTTAGGCTGAAGTCCCTGGGAACCCTGACTGACCATGGTCGCTGTGTTGATTGGTGTGTAGGTAACTGACTGACTGACCATGGTCACTGTGTTGATTGGTGTGTAGGTAACTGACCCTGACTGACCGTGGTCACCGTGTTGATTGGTGTGTAGGTAACTGACTGACTGACCATGGTCACTGTGTTGATTGGTGTAGGTAATTGACTGACCATGGTCGCTGTGTTTATAGGTATGTAGGTAACTGACTGACCATGGGTCACTCTTTTGATCGGTGTGTAGGTAACTGACTCTGACTGACCATGGTCACTGTGTTGATTGGTGTGTAGGTAACTGACGGACTGACCATGGTCACTGTGTTGATTGATTGTGTAGGTAACTGACTGACTGACCATGGTCACTGTGTTGATTGGTGTGTAGGTAACTGACCGACTTACCATAGTCACTGTGTTGATTGGTGTGTAGGTAACTGACTGACTGATCATGGTCACTGTGTTGATTGGTATGTAGGTAACTGACTGACTGAGCATGGTTACTGTGTCGATTGGTGTACTGACTGACTGACCATGGTCACTGTGTTGATTGGTGTGTAGGTAACTGACTCTGACTGACCATGGTCACTGTGTTGATTGGTGTACAGGTAACTCACTGACTGACCATGGACGCTATGTTGGTAGGTGTGTGGGTAACTGACTTACTGACCATGGTCACTGTGTTGATTGGTGTACAGGTAACTGACTGACTGACCATGGTTGGTGTACAGGTAACTGACGGACTGACCATGGTCACTGTGTTGATAGGTGTGTAGGTAACTGACTCTGACTGACCATGGTCACTTTGTTGATTGGTATGTAGGTAACTGACTGACCATGGTCACTGTGTTGATTGGTGTGCATATAACTGACTGACTGACCATGGTCACTGTGTTGATAGGTGTGTAGGTAATTGACTGACTGACCATGGTCACTGTGTGTTTATTGGTGTGTAGGTAACTGACTGACTGTTCTTGGTCACTGTGTTGGTAGGTGTGTAGGTAACTGACTCTGACTGACCATGGTCACTGTGTTGGTAGGTGTGTAGGTAACTGACGGACTGACCATGGTTACTGTGTTGATTGGTGTGTAGGTAACTGACTGACTGACCATGGTCACTGTGTTGATTGGTGTGTAGGTAAACTGACTGACCATGGTCACTGTGTTGATTGGTATGTAGGTAACTGACTGACTCACCATGGTCACTGTGTTGGTAGGTGTGTAGGTAACTGACTGACTGACCATGGTCACTGTGTTGATTGGTGTGTAGGTAACTGACTCTGACTGACCATGGTCACTGTGTTGATTGGTGTGCAGGTTGCCCGCATGGTGTCCAACTACTTCAAAGAGCAGGAGCAGAAAGAACTGAAGGCGGAGAAAGAGGAAGCCACCAAACTGAAAAAGATCGCCAGTCACATGGCCAAGATGGTGAAGGAGTTTCTGGTCCAACATAGAAAAGGTAATGGTGGTTTCGAAAGAATTTACATGCAGTCACCCCCCCCCCCCCCCCCCCCCCCCCCCCCCCCCCCCCCCCCCCCCCCCCCCCCCCCCCCCCCCCCTCCCCCTCTCTTCTTCCTAGAGGTTTACAGAAGTTTGAAGAAAGTGAGGTATCTTTTAAAAAGCTGTAAAGTTTTGTGAACACTAACTTAGATTTGTAGAAGTTTGTAAATTGGTTGGCGACCTCCCTCCCTCCTCTTGTGTGTGTAGGTGGGAGGAAGGAGGTGCACATACAAAGGCCTTAAAAATCTTAGGGTTTTTAGAGGTTTTTAACCCACTGCTTACCGCATCGACCAAGATCAACCGTGAGTTTGGCGTCATACACTATACCATGTCAGACCATAGCATTCAACGGCAGTTAGTCAGCTCTGCCAGGCCGTATTTTTGTGGCAAATGCAGTCATAATACAGTCACGTGACGCCCACCCTACTTTCGCCCACGGAAGAAGCCGGTGTCCACTTCCTGTACGTCATTTATCTTTGGCCTGTTGTCCAAGCAAGATAAGTCTGTGCTCAGTCTCGCCTATACTCTGCCTTTGTGTAAAGATTGCTTATGTTTTGCTGCTTTATTTGTTCAGTTGTGGCTTGCACTAAGACCTAAGTACACTTGCTGTGTGAGGCCCTTGGTGGGCTAGCATTTTTATATTTTCTCTCTTTCACGTTCGTTGTGACTCTTGCGACTTGGTACATCCGTCGTGTTGCTTCTTGCGACTGAGCGATCGTCGCGTCGCTCTCGCTATTTTGTTCTTGTCAGTGCAAGTTTCATCGGCACTGTCTTGGTTTTGCATTACATCCCTCTTCTTACGGCATTTTCTGCGTGTCTATTTTTCGCTCACGCGCCTGTTTGTCAATTCGATGATCAAACACTCGCCGGACTCGGCCGCCATCTTTCCCCCTTGCCGGTCGTGTTTCCACACTTATCGCCTCGCCGGCCTCTTACAGCGTTCTGGGTTAGAGTACGAAGTTTATCGTACTCCCACTGGGTTAGCGTACACATTTTATCATACTAGTACACGCGGGGGTTCATTAGTGTAAGAAGCTTATTGTGCTAGTACACGCTGATCAGGATTGCGATCTAGTGTCTTGTACACGTTGATCGAGATTGTGATCTCGCAGCGTTAGTCAGCATTTCTGAGTACCAGTGCTGTGTACGGGTGGATTGAGTTTTCATACGATTTCTCGATTCCCCTTGCACAACACATGAGCGATTTTTTTGTTTCTCGCTCATCTGTCCCCTTGTGTTTTACGTCTGTACCATTCCACAGGGCTGATCAAGTTTGATTAACTTCTTGATCGACCGTCTTGTCTTATGTCTTGTACACGCTGATTGAGATTGCGATCTTGAGATTGCGATCTCGCAGCATTACTCAGCACTTCTCTGTACCAGTGCTGTGTACGGGTGGATCGAGTTTTCATACGATTTCTCGACTCCCTTGCACAGCACATGAACGATTTTGTTCTCGCTCATCTATATCCACCTGTGTTTATATCTGTCCGATTCCACATAGCCGATCGAGTTTGATTAACTTCTCGATCGACCGCCTTGTCCCCTCTTTGTGGTCGGAGCACTAGTGCACTCTGATCGAGGTCAGTGTACGAAGTTTATCATCTCTGATCAAGGTCAGTGTGCGAAGTTTATCGTACTACTACACGCTGGTCAAGATTTCGATCTAGCATTACTCAGCATTGCTTAGTATCAGTACTGTGTACGGGTAGATTGAGTTTTAAGTCGATTTCTTGATTCCCTTGTACGACACATGAGTGACTTTGTTCTCACTCTACTATTCCCATTGCTATTTATATTAGTACGGTTCCACGCGGCCGATCGAGTTTAATTAACATTCTCTCGATCGACTGACTTGTCTCCTCTCTGTGGTCGTGTGCTCCGGGTTTGCTCTGCCACCATTGCCCAACATGGTGAAGGACACCGACAGGTCGAGTGACTTCCACTTCCAGAGGTTGCTCACATTCCCGGAACATTTCAGACCACAGTCTGTGAGTGCTAGCTGTTCATTTGTGGCATGCAGAATCTGGTTGGATGTGGACAGGGCAACAACTGTTTCTTTGATATCAACCAAAAAATAATAAATGTTTAATAACCATGTTTCTGCATGTTAAACAGACTATATTAGTACACCTAAAAATATGAAAAAGTCAGAACATTTTTTTTGAGATAAACAGTTGTGGCTATGATGCATCGATTTCTACCAGCCCCCCATAATAATTATATTAATAATGAATACTTACATAGCGCCTGTTCTCGGCTAGAGATCAAGCTCTAAACGCTTTACAATCCACACTCGTTTACACAACGGGCTGCCTACCTGGGTAGTGCTGACTGAAGAGCTGCCAGCTGGTGCTTCATTCAGTCGTTTCTCATGACAGTATCGTTCGTTCAATATCGTTCACTCGGTTTTCTTACTTCCTTCATTCTTTCCATTTCTCACCCTCCTTCATTCTTTCCATTTCTCATGCAACGTGCCATCCATACCAATGGCCAAACTGGCCTACTCTTCCGAAAGTTGGTGATGGGATTTTACGTGTGTGCAGATGTTATGTGTGCATTCACACACGGAACCTCGGTTTATAGTCTCATTCGAAGGACTGTAAGGGAAATGGAGTCAGAACCAAAGTTAACTCCGAGGGAAAAATGCCCCTGTACCGAAACGGCCCGGCGAAGATTCTAACCCGCGACCCCAGGATCACCAAGATTACGAGTCTGTCGCTCTACCAGCTAAGCTGTTCCGGCTCCTTTGTGGCAGCTTATGCAGCTATATCGGCTAACCCCAAGAACCACTAGGGCGCTCAGCCCTCCTCCGATTCCTTTAAATTCTGCTATGGTATGACTTGGTATAGTATATGACGCCAAAAGGGGCAGTTTCTATTATACACCCTGTTTGGCTAGTATACTTACCATGTTGGACTCTAATGCCCGCCGTACCTTCCCCTCTAGCGCCAAGGTTCTCAGGGTTACCTTGCGCACAGGCCTCTCGATGAATGAGGTACATGAAGCGGACACCGGTTTCTTCCGTGGGCGGAAGTAGGGTGGGCATCATGTGACTCTGTTATGACTGCATTTACCACAAAAATTTGGGCCTGGCAGAGCTACTAACTGCCATTGAATGCTATGGTCTGACATGGTAAGTATACCAGCCAAACAGGGAGTATAATAACAACTCCCCATATTTCCTCTTTCTAAATATCAGATCGACTGCTGAATACTAGGTCAACAACTTTCACTTTTACTATCGCATATCCCAGAATGCTATCTCGACCTAAGAGTCTTCCAGTAGGACCGTTTCTGGACACTATTTTGGTTTTTGTTGCAAGAGTTTTGATGGAGTAGTTTTGCTGCTGTGAATTTTCAAAGTTCAGCTTTTTTTCACTAAGATTTTCTGGAAAAATGGCTGTAACCATGTAACTTGTAGGAACCATTTTACGATGAGATAACGATGTAGAGAGATTATTTGAGAGCTAAACTCTTGAAGTTTTTGAAGAGAGACGATTCGGACGTCAGTCCTGACCTAGTTGTAAATAAAGATCAATTGCTGACTGATTTTGATTCGGGCAATGATAATGACGATATTGAATTGCCCATTGCTGCTGGGCCCAGAACCCCCCAAAAAGAAAAATTGATAAAAAATGCTAGAGATTCTTGAACTGTTGACTGAGTTTGTGGGCTACAAGAAATGAAGCCTCAAAAACTTTCGCTTGTTTTGACAGGAAAATCGGGTCAGTCAGTGGGTGTGGCCCATGATTTGCCTGTGGGAGCATCACCTTTAGCCTTTTGATTTCTATGGGATTTTGGCAGACTTTGAGCAAGAAACAAATTTATTTGCTGAACAAAAGCAAGCAGAAAAGGATGATGAAAAAATTCTTGCCTAAATTGATGATGATAACTTGTGGCCTAAATTTAAAAACTGCCTCGTTTATCAAAAGGCAAAGAGGAGATGGACAAGAGGTAAATCATCACCATAGCGTATATGTGTGTGTGTCTGGGGGAGAGGAAGGGTCGATAACTGAGTGCACTTGGCAAAAGCAGATTTTTGCTGAATTCCATCACAATTCATTGTCCAGTGTTCAGTAACGTGTTTATTTTTTCCCTCTCGGTAGTTGAAGACAAATCTTCTGGTATGTGATGCCTTCAGTTCAATAAAATTGCTGAAGTTTGGGTGTTTTTTTCCCTCAACAACAAAAGTTGATTATTTAGTGTGCAGAGCATATAGAATGACTTTTATTTTGTACACAGAAGGTTTCAGTTTAATTCATGACGTTCTGTGGGTTCAGTGAATTTAGCAGACCTGTTTACTTCCCGCTCCCAGCGGGAGATTTTCCCGTCAGTATGTGTGTTCTCCCGGTCTCCCGTTGATAGTGTTGATCTCCCGCTCTTGATTTTCACTTTCTCCCGGTCTTCGCCGACAGAAGGAAAAAAAAAAAAAAACGCCGTCTCGAAGTTGTAGCAGGGGTACCGTCCCTACAGACTGGCCGCCCGCTTATGCAACGGCACTAGGCTAAACGCGTGACTGATAAGTACAGCCCCTGCGGGCAGCGCACTTAACTGAACAAGGCCTTTTCGATTTTGAAGCTGGGGTACAGTATCCAACATACTTGCCGCCCGCTTAAGCAGGGCACTATACTCAGTAGTATAGACTGAACACGCACTCGCGCCGGGCAGCGCTGTAACTGAACAAGGCCGTTTCTGCTAATTAATGCTAGGCCTAAAAAGGCGCGAAAGTTTTCTTTGTCTTAAGGGGCCCAGTTTGCTGTTCACGCTGTTCATCATGGAAGCGAAGAATGTGAGGATTCACGAAACCGATAGTGAAAAATGATCAAACTGCCGCAGATGCGTCCAAACCAGCCAAAAAGAAGAAGTACATGCAGAAATTCAAGCCATCCTATTCAAAGGACTTCATTGGCATAGCTTCATCTCCAAGGGGCAGCGATTTTGCATTTTGCCGCAAGTGCAATCTTCACTTCAAAATAGGCCATGGCGGTCAGAATGACATCAAACGGCACATGGAAACCGAAGCTCACCAAGCAAATGCATTGTGTTCCGATGGAGAGCGCATCACTCGATTTTTCAAGGCAGCCACTCCAGCTGAGACCGAGAAGAAGAACATGCTGCGAACAGCCTCAAGCACTGAGTGAAAACTCTGTGTGTGTGTGTGTGTGTGTGTGTGTGTGAGGGCTGTGAATGAACTCATTGTGTCACCCTCTTCTCCAATTTTCAAAGTGAGAGTTAGAAGATCATACTTTTGCTTTCACTACAGTGTGTGACCTGCCAGTGGATAACATTTTTAAAGTGTTGGTGTTGTGCTTTCCCTACAAACTGTGTGACATGCCAGTGGATGACATGTCATGATGTGTTGGTGTAGGAGTTCTCCTTGGTGAGTACTTTATTTCATTCATTATTTTTCTCCTTCTTTTTTATACTCCACAGTGCTGTTTAAAGAATAATAAAGAATAATAACCATGATTTTGCCACATTTTCTTCCATTTATATGAAAATATCGGTTGCGTGGGAAATCTACTGGTCTGTCATGCAAATCTCCTGGTTTGGGAGGCCAAATCTACTGGTGAGGTGAAAAGGGGGGTAAACAGGTCTGATTTAGGGAGAATTGTTTCAGCATCGAGAACACTGAAGTAGAGGTAGTCTGTTCATACTTTTTTTTCCCCTCGTGTACCAGTTCACTACATATGGGAAAAAATGGCTCTTTTGGATGGAGTGATGTGTTTGAAATATTTTCATTACTTTTATGGAATGGATGAGTAAAAAGCAAATGATGTATGGTGAATGTATGTATTGCGGAGTTACCTCACTTGGCATGGTATTCTCATAGTCAATGTAGCACAGTCATGTGGTAGGCAGAGGGTTAAGTTTGATTTTATGGTTATTGCAGGCAAGGTCACTTTTGAGCCGTAACTCAAAAGGTAATGACTGGAAGAGTTTAGTTATTTGGAGATGATTATGAAATTGGATGCTCTCAATAGCAGCATCGTGAGAGTGAATTCTGGTTTCACTGATCAGCATGGATAGCCTTTTATTCCAGATAAATTGATATACAGATGTTGGTAGTTATGTGTATGGAGTGTGCATTTTCTTTTTAGCCCCCATGTTTGTCAGCTGCACTGCAAGGAGTGAGAAATGTTTTCAGTCAAAAGTTAAACTGCCCCCATTCCACTGCACCCACTCCCTTCATCCCCTGGTTCCTGATTTGGACTCCAGAAGGTTGGCAGCTGTGTATGTTGTATTGCAACTTGCATATTTTAGCTGGTTTTGTGGGGAAGAAGTTCCAAATGGCTAAGATTGCATTTTTTTTTTTTGTAGTTTGTGTATTGCTCGAGTTGGCATATCGTAGGTGCTTGTATAATCAAAGGCTATTGCTGATTCGCTGGCTTGATGGGAAAGAAGTTTAAGTGATTAACAGTGCATTGTATTGTAGCTCATTATGTTGCTCAGCTGGGTTAGAGGGGAAGAGGTTATATACTGCATTGTATGTTCTCTCATGTGTTCTGATTCGCTTAAAGGGAAAGAGTTGATGGTGATGAAAAGTGGACAGTTACCGAGATTCTGTCGTCGTGTTTCTGGGTGGAAATCTTAAACCTGTCCACACATCAACCAGGACCTGGTAATGAGAACCTGGTTCTGCGCCTGACAGAATTCAGTTTACCATCCTGACATGGTTCCCACCTTGACCAGTCATGCTGATTTTGTCAATTGCGAAAGAGCATTTACCACACAGGTGAGGGGTTACAAACTAGGGACAGGAGATAGGTGGCAAGGAGCCTATTGTTGCCACGTTGAGAAACACATGAGCAGGTAAAGGCTTCAGCGGACTGTTGGCGCCCCTAGGTATGTGAATGTTGTTGGTGCGTGCAGGTGGTGCAGTACAAGCAGCAGATGCGACTGGATGAGAAGAAGAAGAGGGCGCTGGACCTCCACCTGAACTTCATTGTAGATCAGACAGAGAAGTACTCCTCCTGGCTGACCGAGAGCTTGCAGGCAGCTTCCTCTGTCAACGGCTCGGTGTCCACTTCCCCCTCCCATTCCAGTGATGGAGGTCAGTGTTCAGCACTCTGTTGATGTTGTTTGCCTGTCACTGTTGGCCATCCCCATGGTTACAGTGCTAGTGATGTCCCCCGCACCCTCCCTCCCGTTGTGTCCTTGCCCCACTTGTGTACCTCCACAGGGTTTTTTCCCAATGATCCTTTTCCATTGGTAGTTGGTCGACCCAAGGAACTGGGGTTCGCCTTGATCTCGTTGTCATTGGATTTTGATCATTCACCATCGACTTCTGGTTGATCCCTAAACTGTTGGGTCGGGTCATAAGACAGGTAGCATATATATATATATATATATATATATATATATATATATATATATATATATATATATATGTATGTATATTAATAAACTAATAAATACCAAGGATGAGTACCGAGCACCATTCCAGCAACTTACAGAGCAGCTTGGTGTTGCAATAACTGCAAGAAATATTGAATTATAAACAAAGCTTGCTCTTATGTCCCCCTGTTTCTTCAGTCTAAGACATAAGAGCAAGCTTTGTATATACATATATATATATATATATATATATATATGGAGGGAGGGTGGACAACTGGAATAGTGTTTAGTTGGTTTATAACACCTGTTGTTCTCTTGGTTTTGTTGGTACAGAAGATTTCCAACCCAGTGAAAATTCTACAGATGATGAGGAGACCATCCAGAAGGAAGAAGATGAAGCCGAGTGCAATGAGGTCAGTATATCTGTGTGTGAGAGAGAGAGAAAGAGAGAGAGAGTTTTACGACTACATTATTATCACATTTGACTGGTGTTTGTGTGAACCTAAAGATAGGAGCCTTGACGGATTCACCTCATGTTCTCAGTGGCCTTCTGTGTGTGCTTGAGCAGGCAGATGAACAACAAGAGCTGGAGGACCTGCAGAAAGAAGGAGACCTGCCCCTGGAGGAACTGTTGAAGACTTTGCCACAGGAAGTGTTGGAGGCTCCTGCCCCGCTCCCACCACTCCTGCTGGAGGGCTTGGAAGAGCTGGACAGCGAGGAAGATAGCAAGGAGGAACAGGAGGAGGAAGGGCAGGTGAGTCCTGTGAAGACGTTGGGTGTATAGGAAGATAAGCATGGACCAGCCAGAAGTACTGTTGGTGTCGCACACAGTGCCATGTTGAGTGGTGCAAAGTGTTGATGGATGAGGTTTAAAGGTAATTTGTTTTGAAAGACCATTTACTTTAGTTGCTGCAAGATGAGCTATCCCCCTACTCTGCCGTGTGAAAGAATGTGAGAACAACACAAATCCCACCTCCAGCCCCAGTAGCCTCTTTCTGTCCATGTTTGTAAAAATGTGGAAGATTTGTGTACACCTTGTGGCAAAGGCTTTCATTTTTGTTGAATTGTACACCAATAGCAGTTTTAGGATAAACAGATCTGACGACCACTTGAAAAAGTGAAGGGACTGTAGTTCAGATGCACCGCATTCCTTCTGCTGGATTTTGTGAGTTTTATTTTTGTTAGCCAGTTTTAACCAGTTGAGATGTGTGTAATTTTGTTAAATGTGTGGAATGTGAACCCCCAGTAAACCTGTTTTCTCCCCAGTCCCCTCTCGCATCCTTGCTTAAACTTCATTGTCCTGCATTTCGTGTGACGTAATTTGCTTTAAACTACTGAGTTTACAGTGGAATTTGCTGCCCGAATTGGGGTACCGACTTTAAAAAATTGTAAAAAATAAACTAATGGATAGAAAGACTTCAAATTTTCAGCAAAAATCTATGGAAAGCTGAACTTTGGTTTGCACTTGTTATTTTAGGGGGGTATGAAATTTTTTTTTTTGGCTTGTCACTCACACACCCGATTTTACCTGGAAAACACACTACGTCAGTGAAATAGGTGACAGACGGGCAATACAACACCCATCAACTTTACAGCACCTACCTTTTTGGTGGCAAGTGGTCAGGTTCACCATCTGAAAAGAACTGATGGGTGTTGTGAGGTGTTAGTAGTTACACAGGCAGCTAGGATATATATATATAGGACGCTTTTCCAGTCACAAATATTTACATAACAGAAAAAAAAAAAAAAAAAAAAAAGTTAAACGGGTCAAAATCTTACCATATTTACTGAAAATGTATTGGAGTGCATGCTTTTTGATCTGCATGAGTTAGTTTGTGTTTGTGAGAAAAAGAATTCCTATGACTGATAATATTTCTAACTATACGCAAGTGTTAGTAGGAAGAAAGAAAGACAGGCATCACAACACAAAACACACTCAAATATTTTTGTTGTACTCACCATATGGTTCCAGATGTCATGAATTATATAATCCAAATGTGCTCACACACACAGAACACAAATCACTGGAAATGTTCTTGCTTTTGAGCACTTTTGTCACGCACACATCACTGACATGAATTTTTTTTTTTCCGTGGTGCACTTTTCTTACATGCACGAACTCCAGTACTTTTGTATGTGACACTTTGTAATATTTAGTCAACCCCAAAACAGTCTGTACAAAAAACAAAAATGACAAAGTCCAGTCCTTGCTGTAGTCCAGTATCAGGTGTACTGCTAAGAATGAGTGTGTGTTGGAACCTACTCACTGCTGATGAAAAGAAAAGAAGCAGCCACGATCCTTGCAAAGTGCCACCTTACACATCACACACTCATGTGTTGACTGGATGGCATTGCCTGCTGGGGTTTTCCTGCCTTCCTTCTTGCACCAGACACAGTCCTTCTTGCCTCTGGCAGACTGGATTTTGGAAGGAGTGTGTTTGTGCTTGTCTGGATTGTCATGAACAACGGACGGCCGATCCGTTTTCGACCCTTGAAACCATTCACCATGCCCATGATAATATCAGTTTTGAAAATCCACATGCAGTTTCAGTGGGGCAGCTGCAGAGTTTTTTGTAGATGATATAGACATTTACTGCAGCAGTGTCCAGGCAGAAGAAGAACACATATTTGCACCACTTCATGAATTTCTGCTTGGAACAATAATATGATCGCAATTGATCATGCTTGTCAACACCATTGTAGTTCTTGGTGTAATCAGCCTAGAATACCCTCGCGAGAACGTGACTTCCTTCTTTCTGTAGCCATTTACTTCCGTTTGCAAAAAACCGCGAGTCGATACGTGCCGTGGTTCTCGAGTTACGAATTTTTTTAAGTTTTGAGGTCGAAATGCCGTTTTTTCACCGTGGCTAACCTTGAGTTCTGCCGTTCTATAATGAGATTTAGTGATGGAGATACTGTGTTTTGTAGGATTTACGGCATAAGACTTAGTGAAAGTGCTGGGTAATGAAGCTTAGAGTGACCTAGATTTCGACTGGGATGAAGTTCCAGGTATGATGAACAACAACGGAAGAAAGTTCTGAAAGAATTTTTTTTTTTTTTCCCGAGTAAATGGCTCATGTGACATTCTTTCAAACTTACGATATAGCAACATATATATTCGTAGGAATTTTAAAAATTATTTTCATTTCGTTATTTCCTTTCCTCTCTTTTAAATTATTTTTTAATTGGGTAACCATGTCAAATTACGGAGTTACTTACCTTGCCCACGATCCCCCAGGGCATCACCTGTCCCAGCAGGCACATCATTGGTCTTCCCAGTATATATACTGAATAATTCAGCATATAAAAAGAATCGGCATCACACAAAGCCCACACTTTGAGGCCCCACTTCGTGGGTTTTTGCAGGCACGTACTGCAGAAAACCACAACGACCCTTGAACTTGATCATTGCCTCATCTACTGTCATGTTTTGACCAGACAGAAATTGCATAGCAAAACATTCTTGAGTCATAGAAATGAGAGGTCTGACTTTGTACAGGGGGTCATACCCAGCCTGACCTCTGGGAACAAACTGAGTAGTATCAGCAAGGTGAAAATACTGATTCAGCTGTTCAAACCTGTTCTTTGACATGACACTTGACACCCAAAGATTGAAGAAAGGAGATGACTCTTTCCAATAAAAATCACGATGAGGAAGTGGGGCCATGTTCATAAACATGAGAAGACCAACAAAAGCTCTGATTTCATCCACAGTGGTTGGCTCAAATTTATCCTCTGGAAGCCCAGCAGCAGCTATGAGCGTTTGTCTTGCATACAGGTTGGTTTCCCTGACCATGAGATGGAATGCGTCCAAAGGAAAAAGAAGTGAAAAATAATCAAAAGGTGTTCAAAGATTCACTGTGGGACGTGGGGGGCCCCTGTATGCATCAAAACACACGAACTTCAGTCCGAAAATTGTCGTTCGACCACTGCGATGACTGTGCACATCCACCGACGTCAGTAGCACCTGCGTCACCTATGTCCATGTCACTATCAGTACTCGCATTCACTTCAGGTTCATAGTCACTGTCACTGTCAACAGCGTCGAGATCAATGTCTGATTGATTCCAGTCTTCGTTTTCAGTTGTATTCACATTCCAGTCGAACATTTGCTCAAAAGTCAAGCTCATGTTCACTGTCAGAGTGCGACATTTCGATTGTAGTCGAAGTCATTGGGATGACTAAAAAATTGATTAAAAAAAAAAAAAAAAAGCCACCAACCGCTGTCAGAAATGGCGCTCAGCAAAGGCGGGAAAGACCCGGATAACGACCGGTTTGTCTTATTACTGTGGGCAACCCAAGTAAGGGAGGCACACCAAGACAATTAGTCAACTGAGCTACGGGCGGTATAGGGCGGATCAGGAGCCTGAGGGGTCGGGTGGAATAGGGCGGAACAGGATTAGAAAGGTCAAGTCACCTGTATGTATAGGTGGGATGTATGGGTGCTGTCTTTGTTTGAGTGTCTGGTCTGTGTTTTGAGTACCGACTCCTTGAGGTACTTGTTTTCCTGGTTCATGAGTGGTAGATTACAGGTATCGAGGCTAGAGTCACCTGTATGTCTGTCTGTGATATATTGGTGCTATCCGTCTCGAACATCAACCTGTCTGGTCTATGCTCTGAGCACTGTCTCCTTGAGGTGCTTGGCTGCCTGATCCTGACACATGTCAGAATATCAGACTGATTATCAGTTGTTGTTATTGATTTGTAGCAAAAATTCAGTGGCGAATGCAAATTCCCTGGTCAAGGTGTGTAGACATTGAGGGTAGAGTAACCTGTGTGTGATATATAGTAGCTGTGTCTCAAACATCAGCCTGTCAGGTCTATGCTCTTAGCACTGACTGACTGTGGTACATAGTGACCTAATCCTAGCACAGCTGATCCTGGGTTGTGTTTGTTGTTTCTCAGACTGCATTTATGCTCATTTTACTGTGAATGGTCTGGACTGGTCACAGGCTGCAGAGGAAAATGGGGTTTTGTCAGCACTTGGTCCAGTCTGGAAACATTTTCCTTGGTTCTCTTCCTAATGGACTATTTTGGGTGTTCTTTGTTTGGTATGATGTTGGATTTGAGTAAGTTGTAGTAGATGACAAGAACCTATGTGCAGATCATGATGTGTGTTGGTGCAGCTCAGTTACCCTGTGGATTTTTCCAGAAGGAAGAGAAAGAGGAGGAGGAGGAGGACAGGGAGAGCACTGACAAGGTATCTGATGAGAAGGACAAGGAGACAAGGAAGGCAGCGACAAGGAGTTCACTGCACTGAGGAGGAAGCCGTGGATGTGGAGGACACCATTGATGAACAGGAGAAACATGAGAAACGGGACTATCGGAATGAACTACAGGACCTGGCGGAGGAAGGTGAGCGGCACTTGGTTACTGTTGCCTCTTGAACATGGCAGACGTGGCATGGCAGGATTACCTGCTGCGATTGTGCATGTCCAGGGAACTATGATCATCATTAGGATCATGTATAACTGTTGATTAGTTAGTGGGAAAGAGCTGAAGCATGGCCTTGCAGGCTGAAAAACAGCAGTCTGGAGTAGGTGATATCTGCCTGGGCAGAGCTTCAAGTGATGCATATAAACAACATACAGAACAGCTAGTTTGTCATGACCAGAGTGGGACCAGGGCCATGGTCAAGTACACAAGGAAACGATTACTGCTTTCTGTTGTTAAACGTCCCTGTTGCTTGAGATGTCGGAGAGTGCTTGTACACATGACAGAGAGGTGACATGATCTAAAGCATTTACAGTGTGTTCATCATCAGCTAACAGGGTTGTTATTCCCTGTAGTACACATGAGGTCAGACCTGGCATGGAAAGAACACACTGTAAATGCTTTTAGATCATGTCACCTCTCTGTCATGTGTACAAGCACTCTCCGACATCTCAAGCAACAGGGACGTTTAACAACAGAAAGCAGTAATCGTTTCCTTGTGTACTTGACCATGGCCCTGGTCCACTCTGGTCATGACAAACTAGCTGTTCTGTATGTTGTTTATATGCATCACTTGAAGCTCTGCCCAGGCAGATATCACCTACTCCAGACTGCTGTTTTTCAGCCTGCAAGGCCATGCTTCAGCTCTTTCCCACTAACTAATCAACAGTTATACATGATCCTAATGATGATCATAGTTCCCTGGACATGCACAATCGCAGCAGGTAATCCTGCCATGCCACGTCTGCCATGTTCAAGAGGCAACAGTAACCAAGTGCCGCTCACCTTCCTCCGCCAGGTCCTGTAGTTCATTCCGATAGTCCCGTTTCTCATGTTTCTCCTGTTCATCAATGGTGTCCTCCACATCCACGGCTTCCTCCTCAGTGCCAGTGAACTCCTTGTCGCTGCCTTCCTTGTCTCCCTTGTCCTTCTCATCAGATACCTTGTCAGTGCTCTCCCTGTCCTCCTCCTCCTCCTCTTTCTCTTCCTTCTGGAAAAATCCACAGGGTAACTGAGCTGCACCAACACACATCATGATCTGCACATAGGTTCTTGTCATCTACTACAACTTACTCAAATCCAACATCATACCAAAGAAAGAACACCCAAAATAGTCCATTAGGAAGAGAACCAAGGAAATGTTTCCAGACTGGACCAAGTGCTGACAAAACCCCCATTTTCCTCTGCAGCCTGTGACCAGTCCAGACCATTCACAGTAAAATGAGCATAAATGCAGTCTGAGAAACAACAAACACAACCCAGGATCAGCTGTGCTAGGATTAGGTCACTATGTACCACAGTCAGTCAGTGCTAAGAGCATAGACCTGACAGGCTGATGTTTGAGACACAGCTACTATATATCACACACAGGTTACTCTACCCTCAATGTCTACACACCTTGACCAGGGAATTTGCATTCGCCACTGAATTTTTGCTACAAATCAATACAACAACTGATAATCAGTCTGATATTCTGACATGTGTCAGGATCAGGCAGCCAAGCACCTCAAGGAGACAGTGCTCAGAGCATAGACCAGACAGGTTGATGTTCGAGACGGATAGCACCAATATATCACAGACAGACATACAGGTGACTCTAGCCTCGATACCTGTAATCTACCACTCATGAACCAGGAAAACAAGTACAGTTGACTAATTGTCTTGGTGTGCCTCCCTTATTTGGGTTGCCCACAGTAATAAGACAAAACCGTCGTTATCCGGGTCTTTCCTGCCTTTGCTGAGCGCCATTTCTGACAGCGGTTGGTGGCTTTTTTTTTTTTTTTTTTTAATCAATTTTTTAGTCATCCCAACGACTTCGACTACAATCGAAATGTCGCACTCTGACAGTGACATGAGCTTGACTTTTGAGCAAATGTTCGACTGGAATGTGAATACGACTGAAAACGAAGACTGGAATCAATCAGACATTGATCTCGACGCTGTTGACACACAGTGACAGTGACTATGAACCTGAAGTGAATGCGAGTAGTGACAGTGACAGTGACATAGGTGACATAGGTGACGCAGGTGCTACTGACGTCGGTGGATGTGCACAGTCATCGCAGTGGTCGAACGACGATTTTCGGACTGAAGTTCGTGTGTGTTTGATGCATACAGGGGCCCCCACGTCCACAAGTGAATCTTCGAACACCTTTTGATTATTTTTCACTTTTTTTTTTCCTTTGGACGCATTCCATCTCATGGTCAGGGAAACCAACCTGTATGCAAGACAAACGCTCACGGCTGCTGGGCTTCCAGAGGATAAATTTGAGCCAACCACTGTGGATGAAATCAGAGCTTTTGTTGGTCTTCTCATGTTTATGAACATGGCCCCACTTCCTCATCGTGATTTTTATTGGAAAGAGTCATCTCCTTTCTTCAATCTTTGGGTGTCAAGTGTCATGTCAAAGAACAGGTTTGAACAGCTGAATCAGTATTTTCACCTTGCTGATACTACTCAGTTTGTTCCCAGAGGTCAGGCTGGGTATGACCCCCTGTACAAAGTCAGACCTCTCATTTCTATGACTCAAGAATGTTTTGCTATGCAATTTCTGTCTGGTCAAAACATGACAGTAGATGAAGCAATGATCAAGTTCAAGGGTCGTTGTGTGGTTTTCTGCAGTACGTGCCTGCAAATCCACGAAGTGGGGCCTCAAAGTGTGGGCTTTGTGTGATGCCGATTCTTTTTATATGCTGAATTATTCAGTATATACTGGGAAGACCAATGATGTGCCTGCTGGGACAGGTGATGCCCTGGGGGATCGTGTCGTCAAACACTTGGCAAAACCCCATTATTTCAAGTGGCACACCATCTACTTTGATAATTATTTCACGTCAGTCCCCCTCATTCAGCATCTGTTTCAGAAGAAAACCCTGGCGTGTGGGACTGTGCGAAACAACAGGAAGGGTCTGCCACAGGATGCTTAGTTACACCGAAAACCGTCGGCAAGGTAAGTAACTCCGTAATTTGAACATGGTTACCCAATTAAAAAATTAATTTAAAAGAGAAGAAAGGAAAACGAAATGAAAATAATTTTTAAAATTCCTACGAATATATATGTTGCTATATCGTAAGTTTGAAGAATGTCACATGAGCCATTTACTCGGAAAAAAAAAAAAAAATCTTCTTCAGAACTTTTTTCCGAATTGTTGTTCATCATACCTGGAACTTCATCCCAGTCGAAATCTAGGTCACTCTAAGCTTCATTACCCAGCACTTTCACTAAGTCTTATGCCGTAAATCCTACAAAACACAGTATCTCCATCACTAAATCTCATTATAGAACGGCAGAACTCAAGGTTAGCCACGGTGAAAAACGGCATTTCGACCTCAAAACTTAAAAAAAATTCGTAACTCGAGAACCACGGCACGTATCGACTCGCGGTTTTTTTGCAACGGAAGTAAATGGCTACAGGAAAGAGGAAGTCACGTTCTCGCGAGACTTCCTTTTCTACGAGAAACATGGCGGCGCCCATTGTTGCCACGTGTTTTACCGGGCGCTGGCGGGGCGCTCAGCGTTTTGGCTGTGTTCGGCCGTCCCGTTGTTCATGACAATCCAGACAAGCACAAACACACTCCTTCCAAAATCCAGTCTGCCAGAGGGCAAGAAGGACTGTGTCTGGTGCAAGAAGGAAGGCAGGAAAACCCCAGCAGGCAATGCCATCCAGTCAACACATGAGTGTGTGATGTGTAAGGTGGCACTTTGCAAGGATCGTGGTGGCTGCTTCTTTTCTTTTCATCAGCAGTGAGTAGGTTCCAACACACTCATTCTTAGCAGTACACCTGATACTGGACTACAGCAAGGACTGGACTTTGTCATTTTTGTTTTGTACAGACTGTTTTGGGGTTGACTAAATATTACAAAGTGTCACATACAAAAGTACTGGAGTTCGTGCATGTAAGAAAAGTGCACCACGGAAAAAAAAATTCATGTCAGTGATGTGTGTGTGACAAAAGTGCTCAAAAGCAAGAACATTTCCAGTGATTTGTGTTCTGTGTGTGTGAGCACATTTGGATTATATAATTCATGACATCTGGAACCATATGGTGAGTACAACAAAAATATTTTTGAGTGTGTTTTGTGTTGTGATGCCTGTCTTTCTTTCTTCCTACTAACACTTGCGTATAGTTAGAAATATTATCAGTCATAGGAATTCTTTTTTTCTCACAAACACAAACTAACTCATGCAGATCAAAAAGCATGCACTCCAATACATTTTCAGTAAATATGGTAAGATTTTGACCCGTTTAACTTTTTTTTTTTTTTTTTTTTTTCTGTTATGTAAATATTTTGTGACTGACTGGAAAGCGTCACAAAATTCCATATATATATTCCTAGCTGCCTGTGTAACTACTAACACCTCACAACACCCATCAGTTCTTTTCAGATGGTGAACCTGACCACTTGCCACCAAAAAGGTAGGTGCTGTAAAGTTGATGGGTGTTGTATTGCCCGTCTGTCACCTATTTCACTGACGTAGTGTGTTTTCCAGGTAAAATCGGGTGTGTGAGTGACAAGCCAAAAAAGAAAATTTCATACCCCCCTAAAATAACAAGTGCAAACCAAAGTTCAGCTTTCCATAGATTTTTGCTGAAAATTTGAAAGTCTTTCTATCCATTAGTTTATTTTTTACAATTTTTTAAAGTCGGTACCCAATTCGGGCAGCAAATTCCACTGTAAACTCAGTAGTTTAAGCAAATTACGTCACACGAAATGCAGGACAATGAAGGTTAAGCAAGGATGCGAGAGGGGACTGGGGAGAAAACAGGTTTACTGGGGGTTCACATTCCACACATTTAACAAAATTACACACATCTCAACTGGTTAAAACTGGCTAACAAAATAAAACTCACAAAATCCAGCAGAAGGAATGCGGTGCATCTGAACTACAGTCCCTTCACTTTTTCAAGTGGTCGTCAGATCTGTTTATCCTAAAACTGCTATTGGTGTACAATTCAACAAAAATGAAGCCTTTGCCACAAGGTGTACACAAATCTTCCACATTTTTACAAACATGGACAGAAAGAGGCTACTGGGGCTGGAGGTGGGATTTGTGTTGTTCTCACATTCTTTCACACGGCAGAGTAGGGGGATAGCTCATCTTGCAGCAACTAAAGTAAATGGTTCTTCAAAACAAATTACCTTTAAACCTCATCCATCAACACTTTGCACCACTCAACATGGCACTGTGTGCGACACCAACAGTACTTCTGGCTGGTCCATGCTTATCTTCCTATACACCCAACGTCTTCACAGGACTCACCTGCCCTCCTCCTCCTGTTCCTCCTTGCTATCTTCCTCGCTGTCCAGCTCTTCCAAGCCCTCCAGCAGGAGTGGTGGGAGCGGGGCAGGAGCCTCCAACACTTCCTGTGGCAAAGTCTTCAACAGTTCCTCCAGGGGCAGGTCTCCTTCTTTCTGCAGGTCCTCCAGCTCTTGTTGTTCATCTGCCTGCTCAAGCACACACAGAAGGCCACTGAGAACATGAGGTGAATCCGTCAAGGCTCCTATCTTTAGGTTCACACAAACACCAGTCAAATGTGATAATAATGTAGTCGTAAAACTCTCTCTCTCTCTTTCTCTCTCTCTCACACACAGATATACTGACCTCATTGCACTCGGCTTCATCTTCTTCCTTCTGGATGGTCTCCTCATCATCTGTAGAATTTTCACTGGGTTGGAAATCTTCTGTACCAACAAAACCAAGAGAACAACAGGTGTTATAAACCAACTAAACACTATTCCAGTTGTCCACCCTCCCTCCATATATATATATATATATATATATATGTATATACAAAGCTTGCTCTTATGTCTTAGACTGAAGAAACAGGGGACATAAGAGCAAGCTTTGTTTATAATTCAATATTTCTTGCAGTTATTGCAACACCAAGCTGCTCTGTAAGTTGCTGGAATGGTGCTCGGTACTCATCCTTGGTATTTATTAGTTTATTATATACATACATATATATATATATATATATATATATATATATATATATATATATATATATATATATGCTACCTGTCTTATGACCCGACCCAACAGTTTAGGGATCAACCAGAAGTCGATGGTGAATGATCAAAATCCAATGACAACGAGATCAAGGCGAACCCCAGTTCCTTGGGTCGACCAACTACCAATGAAAAGGATCATTGGGAAAACCCTGTGGAGGTACACAAGTGGGGCAAGGACACAACGGGAGGGAGGGTGCGGGGGACATCACTAGCACTGTAACCATGGGGATGGCCAACAGTGACAGGCAAACAACATCAACAGAGTGCTGAACACTGACCTCCATCACTGGAATGGGAGGGGGAAGTGGACACCGAGCCGTTGACAGAGGAAGCTGCCTGCAAGCTCTCGGTCAGCCAGGAGGAGTACTTCTCTGTCTGATCTACAATGAAGTTCAGGTGGAGGTCCAGCGCCCTCTTCTTCTTCTCATCCAGTCGCATCTGCTGCTTGTACTGCACCACCTGCACGCACCAACAACATTCACATACCTAGGGGCGCCAACAGTCCGCTGAAGCCTTTACCTGCTCATGTGTTTCTCAACGTGGCAACAATAGGCTCCTTGCCACTATCTCCTGTCCCTAGTTTGTAACCCCTCACCTGTGTGGTAAATGCTCTTTCGCAATTGACAAAATCAGCATGACTGGTCAAGGTGGGAACCATGTCAGGATGGTAAACTGAATTCTGTCAGGCGCAGAACCAGGTTCTCATTACCAGGTCCTGGTTGATGTGTGGACAGGTTTAAGATTTCCACCCAGAAACACGACAGAATCTCGGTAACTGTCCACTTTTCATCACCATCAACTCTTTCCCTTTAAGCGAATCAGAACACATGAGAGAACATACAATGCAGTATATAACCTCTTCCCCTCTAACCCAGCTGAGCAACATAATGAGCTACAATACAATGCACTGTTAATCACTTAAACTTCTTTCCCATCAAGCAGCGAATCAGCAATAGCCTTTGATTATACAAGCACCTACGATATGCCAACTCGAGCAATACACAAACTACAAAAAAAAATGCAATCTTAGCCATTTGGAACTTCTTCCCCCACAAAACCAGCTAAAATATGCAAGTTGCAATACAACATACACAGCTGCCAACCTTCTGGAGTCCAAATTCAGGAACCAGGGGATGAAGGGAGTGGGTGCAGTGGAATGGGGGCAGTTTAACTTTTGACTGAAAACATTTTCTCACTCCTTGCAGTGCAGCTGACAAACATGGGGCTAAAAAGAAAATGCACACTCCATACACATAACTACCAACATCTGTATATCAATTTATCTGGAATAAAGGCTATCCATGCTGATCAGTGAAACCAGAATTCACTCTCACGATGCTGCTATTGAGAGCATCCAATTTCATAATCATCTCCAAATAACTAAACTCTTCCAGTCATTACCTTTTGAGTTACGGCTCAAAAGTGACCTTGCCTGCAATAACCATAAAATCAAACTTAACCCTCTGCCTACCACATGACTGTGCTACATTGACTATGAGAATACCATGCCAAGTGAGGTAACTCGCGCAATACATACATTCACCATACATCATTTGCTTTTTACTCATCCATTCCATAAAGTAATGAAAATATTTCAAACACACATCACTCCATCCAAAAGAGCATTTTTTTCCCATATGTAGTGAACTGGTACACACGGGGAAAAAAAAGTATGAACAGACTACCTCTACTTCAGTGTTCTCGATGCTGAAACAATTCTCCCTAAATCAGACCTGTTTACCCCCCTTTTCACCTCACCAGTAGATTGGCCTCCCAAACCAGGAGATTTGCATGACAGACCAGTAGAGATTTCCCACGCAACCGATATTTTCATATAATGGAAGAAAATGTGGCAAAATCATGGTTATTATTCTTTATTATTCTTTAAACAGCACTGTGGAGTATAAAAAAGAAGGAGAAAATAATGAATGAAATAAAGTACTCACCAAGGAGAACTCCTACACCAACACATCATGACATGTCATCCACTGGCATGTCACACAGTTTGTAGGGAAAGCACAACACCAACACTTTAAACATGTTATCCACTGGCAGGTCACACACTGTAGTGAAAGCAAAAGTATGATCTTCTAACTCTCACTTTGAAAATTGGAGAAGAGGGTGACACAATGAGTTCATTCACAGCCCTCACACACACACACACACACACACACACACAGAGTTTCACTCAGTGCTTGAGGCTGTTCGCAGCATGTTCTTCTTCTCGGTCTCAGCTGGAGTGGCTGCCTTGAAAAATCGAGTGATGCGCTCTCCATCGGAACACAATGCATTTGCTTGGTGAGCTTCGGTTTCCATGTGCCGTTTGATGTCATTCTGACCGCCATGGCCTATTTTGAAGTGAAGATTGCACTTGCGGCAAAATGCAAAATCGCTGCCCCTTGGAGATGAAGCTATGCCAATGAAGTCCTTTGAATAGGATGGCTTGAATTTCTGCATGTACTTCTTCTTTTTGGCTGGTTTGGACGCATCTGCGGCAGTTTGATCATTTTCACTATCGGTTTCGTGAATCCTCACATTCTTCGCTTCCATGATGAACAGCGTGAACAGCAAACTGGGCCCCTTAAGACAAAGAAAACTTTCGCGCCTTTTTAGGCCTAGCATTAATTAGCAGAAACGGCCTTGTTCAGTTACAGCGCTGCCCGGCGCGAGTGCGTGTTCAGTCTATACTACTGAGTATAGTGCCCTGCTTAAGCGGGCGGCAAGTATGTTGATACTGTACCCCAGCTTCAAAATCGAAAAGGCCTTGTTCAGTTAAGTGCGCTGCCCGCAGGGGCTGTACTTATCAGTCACGCGTTTAGCCTAGTGCCGTTGCATAAGCGGGCGGCCAGTCTGTAGGGAACGGTACCCCTGCTACAACTTCGAGACGGCGTTTTTTTTTTTTTTCCTTCTGTCGGCGAAGACCGGGAGAAAGTGAAAATCAAGAGCGGGAGATCAACACTATCAACGGGAGACCGGGAGAACACACATACTGACGGGAAAATCTCCCGCTGGGAGCGGGAAGTAAACAGGTCTGCTAAATTCACTGAACCCACAGAACGTCATGAATTAACTGAAACCTTCTGTAACAAAATAAAGTCATTCTATATGCTCTGCACACTAAATAATCAACTTTTGTTGTTGAGGGAAAAAACACCCAAACAAACTTCAGCAATTTTATTGAACTGAAGGCATCACATACCAGAAGATTTGTCTTCAACTACCGAGAGGGAAAAAATAACACGTTACTGAACACTGGACAATGAATTGTGATGGAATTCAGCAAAAATCTGCTTTTGCCAAGTGCACTCAGTTATCGACCCCTTCCTCCCCCAGACACACACACATACGCTATGGTGATGATTTACCTCTTGTCCATCTCCTCTTTGCCTTTTGATAAACGAGGCAGTTTTTAAATTTAGGCCACAAGTTATCATCATCAATTTAGGCAAGAATTTTTCATCATCCTTTTCTGCTTGCTTTTGTTCAGCAAATAAATTTTTTTCTTGCTCAAAGTCTGCCAAAATCCCATAGAAAAATCAAAAGGCTAAAGGTGATGCTCCCACAGGCAAATCATGGGCCACACCCACTGACTGACCCGATTTTCCTGTCAAAACAAGCGAAAGTTTTTGAGGCTTCATTTCTTGTAGCCCACACTCAGTCAACAGTTCAAGAATCTCTAGCATTTTTTATCAATTTTTCTTTTTGGGGGGTTCTGGGCCCAGCAGCAATGGGCAATTCAATATCGTCATTATCATTGCCCGAATCAAAATCAGTCAGCAATTGATCTTTATTTACAACTAGGTCAGGACTGACGTCCGAATCGTCTCTCTTCAAAACTTCAAGAGTTTAGCTCTCAAATATAATCTCTACATCGTTATCTCATCGTAAAATGGTTCCTACAAGTTACATGGTTACAGCCATTTTTCCAGAAAATCTTAGTGAAAAAAAAGCTGAACTTTGAAATTCACAGCAGCAAAACTACTCCATCAAAACTCTTGCAACAAAAACCAAAATAGTGTCCAGAAACGGTCCTACTGGAAGACTCTTAGGTCGAGATAGCATTCTGGGATATGCGATAGTAAAAGTGAAAGTTGTTGACCTAGTATTCAGCAGTCGATCTGATATTTAGAAAGAGGAAATATGGGGAGTTGTTATTATACTCCCTGTTTTTGGCTGGTATACTTACCATGTCAGACCATAGCATTCAATGGCAGTTAGTAGCTCTGCCAGGCCCAAATTTTTTGTGGTAAATGCAGTCATAACAGAGTCACATGATGCCCACCCTACTTCCGCCCACGGAAGAAACCGGTGTCCGCTTCATGTACCTCATTCATCGAGGCCTGTGCGCAAGGTAACCCTGAGAACCTTGGCGCTAGAGGGGAAGGTACGGCGGGCATTAGAGTCCAACATGGTAAGTATACTAGCCAAACAGGGTGTATAATAGAAACTGCCCCTTTTGGCGTCATATACTATACCAAGTCATACCATAGCAGAATTTAAAAGGAATCGGAGGAGGGCTGAGCGCCCTAGTGGTTCTTGGGGTTAGCCGATATAGCTGCATAAGCTGCCACAAAGGAGCCGGAACAGCTTAGCTGGTAGAGCGACAGACTCGTAATCTTGGTGATCCTGGGGTCGCGGGTTAGAATCTTCGCCGGGCCGTTTCGGTACAGGGGCATTTTTTCCCTCGGAGTTAACTTTGGTTCTGACTCCATTTCCCTATACAGTCCTTCGAATGAGACTATAAACCGAGGTTCCGTGTGTGAATGCACACATAACATCTGCACACACGTAAAATCCCATCACCAACTTTCGGAAGAGTAGGCCAGTTTGGCCATTGGTATGGATGGCACGTTGCATGAGAAATGGAAAGAATGAAGGAGGTGAGAAATGGAAAGAATGAAGGAAGTAAGAAAACCGAGTGAACGATATTGAACGATACTGTCCATGAGAAACGACTGAATGAAGCACCAGCTGGCAGCTCTTCAGTCAGCACTACCCAGGTAGGCAGCCCGTTGTGTAAACGAGTGTGGATTGTAAGCGTTTAGAGCTTGATCTCTAGCCGAGAACAGGCGCTATGTAAGTATTCATATTAATATAATTATTATTGGGGCTGGTAGAAATCGATGCATCAATATAGTCTGTTTAACATGCAGAAAACATGGTTATTAAACATTTATTATTTTTTGGTTGATATCAAAGAAACAGTTGTTGCCCTGTCCACATCCAACCAGATTCTGCATGCCACAAATGAACAGCTAGCACTCACAGACTGTGGTCTGAAATGTTCCGGGAATGTGAGCAACCTCTGGAAGTGGAAGTCACTCGACCTGTCGGTGTCCCTTCACCATGTT
>JADBJO010021340.1:10075-12575 GCA_016801955.1 Conus betulinus
AGGGGTAAGAAAAAGGTAATCACAAGGTTACAAAGAGAAGATGGTGAAATTATAACCGACCAAATAAAGATATTGGAAGAACAAACTCATTATTACACTAATTTATATAACCAGAGCACGGATACGGAAAATATACAAGAAACTATGAATAACTTCATTGCAGATGTACAACTCCCTACGCTAGATGATGAGGAAGCAGCTTTTTGTGAAGGACTAATATCTACAGAAGAAGTCAGTTGTGCTCTGAAAGCAATGAAGAATGGCTCATCTCCAGGTTGTGACGGCTTAACTGTAGAATTCATGAAATTCTTCTGGAGCAAAATAAAAACTCTGTTAACGTCCTGTTTCAACCAGTCGTTTGAAAAAGGAGAATTGTCATACACACAGAAACAAGGTATAATAATTCTGTTACATAAAGGGAAAGAGCTAGCGCGTGAACAGTTGAGTAACTGGAGACCAATTACACTTACGAACACTGATTATAAGATACTAGCAAAAGTCTTGGCAGGAAGATTAGGTAGAGTAATATCAAAATTAATTAACGAAGACCAAGTTGGATATCTTAAAGGTCGGAGTATATCAACAGTTATTAGAACAATCGACGATGTCATTGAGTACTTAAACAACACAAACAAAGCTGGTTATCTTTTAGCTCTAGACTACTCAAAAGCCTTTGATTCAATATCACGTCCTTTCATGTTAAACGCGTTCCATATCTTTGGTTTCGGCGAACAGTTTTATTAAATGGATAGCAGTTCTTACTAGCAACACTTTTTGTAGTGTTAACCATGGAGGCTGGATTTCCCAACCATTCCCAGTAACATGCGGAATCAGGCAAGGATGTCCGTTTTCGCCTCTCGCTTTTATACTGTCAGTTGAATTGCTAGCGGCTAAAATTAGGAGCAGTAGCATAAACGGAATAAGTTTACCTAAGTGTAATCAGAATGGACAACAAATTGAACAACTGAAAATAAAACAATTTGCCGACGATACGACACTTTTTCTTCAAAACAAAGAAGACATTGTAAACGCCTCTTCGATTGTGTCACAGAATTCTCAAAATTTTCAGGTCTTCTGTTGAATCACACGAAAACCAAAGCCATGCGGATTGGTTTTCACAACGACGAAGAAAACATACCATACCGTTTGAACTTACAGACAAAATCAAGATTCTTGGGCTATTCTTTAACAATAATACAAGAGCCCAGTACATTGAAGAAAACTGGATAAAAAGATTGGATAAAATGCATAGTCTTATAAAATTATGGAGCCGTAGAGATCTTAGTATACGTGGGAAAAATAGTCATAGTAAAGAGTTTCTTAGTAAGCCAGTTTATATTCGTAATGCAATCAATTGGATTACCAGAAAGTATTCTCACGGAGATAAACCGTACTCTGTATAAATTCATTTGGCAAAGGAAGTACTCAAATAAAAAAGAGCATTTCGAAAAGGTCAAGAGAAAAGTGATGGAAAACAGCTATGAGCACGGTGGTCTTAAAATGACCAACATAGGTCAACTACAAACGTGTTTTTTATCTTCAGTGGATAGGTAAACTATACATGTCAGGGGATGATGATGATAACTGGAGTCTTATTCCCAAGTGGTATTACCACCAGATAGCAAGCGACAACCTGGTATATGAAATAAACTGTAAGCCGGTGGAAATGCAGAGAGCTCTTGGAAAAATTAAAAGCGATTTCTGGGAAAAAAGTTCTTTGCACTTACTTGGAGAACAAAACGCTAAAAACAATGGAAAGCGTAAATATAAACAACTTCAAAACTCAACTAATATGGAATAACAGGTTAATACAATATAAGAATCATTCTGTCTTTTTTCCATGTGTGGGAAAAATAGTGGAATAGAGAGAATAAAAGATTTAATAAACCTGAACGAATCTAGACTCTTAAACATAGAAGAATTTCAACAAAAAATAAACCAAAAAGTCCAGCAATCACTATTTTTGAACAAAAACGCAGTAATTAACGCTCTCCCAAAGCAATGGAAAGAATGGATTAGTCAACGAAACGGAACGATTGATTCGGAATGCACAGAACAAATCGAAGTATACAATTTTTGTACCAAACCAAAGAACATTCTACAATTTTTACGTAATAAAATGAAAGGAAGGCAGATATAAAGCCCTGTGCTGTTGGTTTCTGGCAAAGAAAACTGAACATTGAAATTGATAAAAATGTGTGGACACTCCCTCACGTTGCAACAAAGGAAGTTCGATTACAGGAATTACAATGGAAAATAATGCACAACATCTACCCTACAAATATACTACTGCACAAAATGAAGCTAGTGGATGATAATAGATGCTCCCATCTGTAGGGATGAAGTTGATTATATCGAACACTTCTTTTACGAGTGCCCGCCCGTTTTCTGTTTTTTGGAAAAGGATCGAAAATTACACTCAAGGTCTTCTGGGAGTGCAGATAAAACTGTCATTACGTGACGTCCTGCTGGGAGTAGATAATCGATCCTTAAGCAGAGA
>JADBJO010021340.1:25075-29709 GCA_016801955.1 Conus betulinus
GTGTGTGTGTGTGTGTGTGTGTGTGTACATATGTTTGCACGCACATATGAGCATGCGTGCGTGCATGTGTGTGTGTGTGTGTGCGCGCGCGCGCGCGTGTGTGTTTTTGTGTGTTGTGCGCGCGCGCTTACACGCGCGCGATCTAACTCAAAGACACCGACCCGCAAAAACAAAACAGGTAAAGTGACAGAGACAAACACGCAAGCAGAAAGATGACCCAGGGAATGAGAAGCTCGTTGACTTAGCTGCCAGACCTGTCTGACCACATCTGCCACGGTAAACATACCTGGCAACATGCCAAAAAAGGCTCACATACAGCTGCTCCCGCTTTGTGTGTGAGTGCGTGCGTTCGTGTGTGTGTGTGTGGTGTGTGTGTGCGTATGTGCGTGTGTGTGTGTGTGTGTGTTGTGTGTGTGTGTGTTTTAGACACCATGCAAAAGTTACCCCCTCCCCGCCCTTCAAAAATAAGAAAATTGAAATAAAACTTCAAAGTAATCTTCCAATAGGTGTGGATAGAATAACTTTTACAATTAAGATAATGTCAATTTCTTCATCATTCAAAACGTCCCTTGTGTTATCATACTTCTTCTGAAAAACTCCATATTATTCATCGGTATCTAGCGAGCAAAATTGGGCATTCTAATATAGTAAGTGATGAATTGACAGTTTAAGATTGCAAATACAATTAACTTTTGCGTACTTAGCTTTCCACGAGTTTAGTCGTATTTTGTACAGTAAACTAATTATAGGTCTACTATATGTCAAGACTTTAGATCTAGAAGCAGATGACTAGTACAAGTGGATTTTTCCAACAGGGAGTACATTTCATCTGTTGATAATGCTAATTTCTCATTTGAAACTGTGTCAGAGTTATTGAAAAGCTCCTCGTTTAGCAGCTCTGTCAGCAACCTCATTCCAAAAGAGCCCAGAATGAGATGGCACCCAGCAAAAGTCATACCAATACCTTTTATAGCAATACGATGAATTAAATACTTAATTTCAAAGACAATATCGTTACGACTGTTGCAGCTATTTTGCTTGAGCGTTTGTAAAACTGATTTTGAATCACAGCACATAGTAAGATGTTTTTAAATGGACATAAGGTAGATCACAAATGAATTCTAAAGCTTGCATTATTGCGTACAATTCAGATGTAAATATTGAAACACCTTTGCCTAAATGATATGACTTTTCTATTCTGAGTGAAGGAATAACAAAACCTGCACCACTGTCTGGCGTTTCTAAGACGGAGCCATCAGTGAAAATTTTTAGATGATTTGAATATTTTGAATCTGAATGAAGGCGAACGTCAGTAACTAATAAATTCTCTTGTTCATTTTTGTTGTAACTGCTGTATTCTATATCAAACTTTGCCTTTCTTTGTTCCCATGGTGGTATCATTGGTATAATAGGCATGACTGAAATCGTGCGTGCGTGCGTGCGTGTGGGTGTGGTGTGTGCGTGTGTGTGTGTGTGCGTGCGTGCGCGTGCGTGCGTGCGTGGGTGCGTGGTCGTGCGTGCGTGCGTGTGTGTGTATGTGTGTGTGTGTGTGTGGTGTGTGTGTGTGTGTGTGTGTGTGTGTGTGTGTGTGTGTGCGTGCGTGTGTGTATGTGTATGTGTGTGCGTGTGTGCGTGCGTGCGTGCGTGCGTGCGTGCGTGCGTGCGTGCGTGCGTGCGTGCGTGTGTGTGTGTGTGTGTGTGTGTGTGTGTGTGTGTGTGTGCGCGCGCGCGCGCATGTACGCGCGCGCGCGCGCGAGCGGGCAGACAGGAAGAAACAGACCAGTAAAGAAGTAGAGAGAGAGAGCGACGAATCTGGTGAGGAGAAGGGTGACAGAAGAGACAAGCTCATTGACTCAGCTGACAGGCGTGTCTGACGGCATCTGCCCTGGGGAACAAAGCCTCGCTCCATAAGAGCCTGACATACATCCTGCTGCTGCTGCTGCTGCTGCTGCTGCTGCTGCAAGTGTGGTGCTTCTCTCTCTCTCTCTCTCTCTCTCTCTCTCTCTGTCTGTCTGTCTGTCTGTCTGTCTGTCTCTCTCTCTCTCTCTCTCTCTCTCTCTCTCTCTCTCTGTTATAACAGTGAATATAATTATGTGGCTGTGTTAGGCCCTTGTGTCAATAATCATGTTGTTACTTTAAAAAAAAAAAAGAAAAAAAAAAAATAAAATCATTTTGAGTGACGAAAAATCACGACATTATTTTCTTTCTCTTCTACATGGCTTCGAGCCTCGTCATTAACATTTACGTAATCCGTTGCCATTTGTGCTTCTTTGCATCATAAACGTTGTTTTTTTCTTTCGGCGCTGCAAATATTCATGTACACCCCCTTGACATAAAGGCTATGTAGGCCATTGTCAATAAAAACGTATCTGAAACGTCTCTCTCTCTCTCTCTCTCTCTCTCTCTCTCTCTCTCTCTCTCTCTCTCTCTCTGTCTCTCTCTCTCTCTCTCTCTCTCTCTCTCTATCTCATATTCATATATCTCTTAATAAGAAAGGAGTTTTCCTCCTTTGTTAAGACTATTGACGTTGATCATGATAATTTCTGTGTCTTTTTGATTGATAAAAAAAAACTATTTGGCCTAGATAAAGATGTTCTATATTTTTGCTCTACCTACCACCTGAAGGTTCTCCGTTTTATACCCATTTTGATATTGATAGTAGTATTAATTTGCTTGAAGAATGTCTCTTTCATTTGTTACTTTCTAGAGATGTTTATGTTATTTTGAATGGTGAATTAAATAGTAGAACCTCTAATATTTCACAGGATATTTCTGGAAATAATGATTCTGATAAACAGTATGACAGCCATCCTCTTAGTATTGACCGGCACTCTCAAGACTGCATTTTTAAACAACTATGGAAAGATGTTACTGAATGTATGCATGCTTTTGATCTGTGTATTCTTAATGGAGTGTGTAAAGGCGACCATGAAGGTTGCTACACATACATTTCTGACTCTGGATGCAGTGTTGACCGATATTTCATATTCTCTAATGAACTAATTAGCTCGTTTGTTTGATTCATGCAGGCTAAGTGTCTTAGAACGTATTGACTCTGATCATTTACCTGTGTCACTTCATGTTGTTTTTCCTAAAGAAAGTATTGTGCATGCCAGCAACCCTGAACAGAAATATGTCATAGAAAAAATTGTATGGAATGATGAAAATGCTAGTTTGTTTCACGATATGTTATGTAGTGTAGAAACTCAAGCAAAGCTAGTTAGTGCAATACATTTATTAGATGTGGATGTAAATCGAGCGCTGAACATGTTTAATGCTTGCATAAAAGAAAGTGCTGTTTGTATGAAAAGATGTATATGTTTGGATAGCAGTAAAATGTCGACTGATTGGTATGATAAAGAATGTGATACTAGTAAAAGAAATGTAAGGAGATTATTACGAATTAGTCATCGCACTTTAAAAATAGAAGATAGGGACGCTTATACAATTGCTAGACGGGAGTATAAGCACTTGTTACAGAGGAAAGAGAAGTGTTCAATAAGTCTTTATTAGATAAAACTCGTTTCATCTATCAAATGCCAAAAGGAATTTTGGAGTACTATCCGCAGAGTTTCGGTCAAAAGAAGACAGCCCAGAAACAGTATTACCCTTGATGTATGGTTTCAGCATTTCAAAACCTTATTAGATTCAAATGTTGATAAACACACCAATCGAAGAAATGTTTGATGTAAGCAGTGATGAGTATATGAACCGACCAATCACACAAGAGGAAGTACTATTAGCACTAGGAAAACTGAAAAATCGTAAGGCAGCTGGCCCTGGCGGCATTATTGGTGAATTATTCAAATTTCTTCTAACAGGTAGTACACTTCTTTATGAAATTGTTTAATATATTATTTGATAGAGGTACATTTCCGGATAACTGGACTGAATCAGTTATTCTGCCATTTTATAAGAAGGGCGATGCTAACAATCCCAGCAATTACAGAGGGATTTCCTCTGTGATATCAGTAGTAAATTGTTTGGAATGATTATTATCATAGACTGCAGGAATGGATAGAAGAAAATAAACATTACAGGTGATCATCAAGCAGGCTTCAAAAAAGGTTATTCGACTATTGATCATATGTTTACATTGCTTGCACTTGTACAAAAGCAGTTTTCTTATAATAGAAAATTATATGTAGCTTTCATAGACTTCGAAAAAGCTTTTGATTCGATAAATAGAAATCTTCTGTGGCCAGTCTTGCATAAAAATGGTATTAGAGGTAAACTGTATAAGTGCATCAGAAGTATGTATGATAGAGTAAAAACCAGGGTCCGCTGTGGATTGAACTTACAGATTATATCAACCTGTTCAAAAGGAGTAAAACAGGACGATGTCATGCAGTTCCCATTTTGTTTTCTTTGTTATTAACGAGTTAGCAATTGAAGTAATTAATAATGGTAAACATGGTGCTTCACTTCGCTTGATGCTTTTGAATTGTTTATTCTTTGTTGGCTGATGATGGTTATTTTGATGTCAGAAACGTTAAGGTTTACAAACACCAACTTGATAGTTTACACCGTGCTGCTAGAATATCTGCAGTTAACATGAATATTGGGGGATAAAACAATATTAATAGTATTCCGTAAAGTGGATATTTAAGTGCTCGCGAAAGATGGTGTATGAC
>JADBJO010021341.1:0-2500 GCA_016801955.1 Conus betulinus
TAGGTTTAAAGATGCTACCTATTTTTGAACTGTAAATAGGCAATGATCTTTGATTGCTGCCTATCCTTGGGACTCATTCATCTTTTTCTGTGCTTAAAAGCCTTTCCACCCCTTTTCTTTTTTGTTCCAAATTATACCTTGTCATCTTTTCCATAGAAGTAGGGCGTGTAAGTTTGTGAGTTCGACGGAATGAAGTTACGTGTGTATTGTGCAGTGGTGGTCATGCGTCTATCATGTTCATTACTCTGTTCGTTTGTTCTTGTGTATGCATTTTTGTTTCTTTAAAGCTTGCATTAAAAAATGAAGTCTGATGATTGGCCCATTTAAACACTGCCGTTGCTATTATCTGCCTCAAGAATGTCTGTATCCAAGGTCCTGTATTATGTATCGCTAGATATTTTGTAAACAGATTGGAGGGGATGGAGAGAAGAGGTGGAGGTGGGGGTTCTTCAAGACAGGACTGTGGCTGCGAGGAGATAGGCCTGATATATAGATATGTAAGGCCAGCTATGGCATCAATAAACATTAGAAGAAAAGGGGAGGGGGGCATGGGGGGCGGAGTCATGTTATCTAAGGCCACACCAACCAGAAGACACATCAAGGCTGCTTGTGGAGGAAGAAGGAGAGACCATTAAAGTACAATATGAAATCTTTCACTGACAGCTTACACATGTTAAAATTATGTGCTGTGAAAGATACCATTTTCTTGTCATGTATTTTGACAAATTCAAGCCATTGGAAGAACTTTGTAGCTGAAATGCAACTGTGTTTCCTCGTAAACATGCATGCTTATATAAACACTTAAGTTTTGTTTTCAATAATTATGTGAAGAAAAACTTTTATATAGTGCTCTCTCTCTCTCTCTCTCTCTCTCTCTCTCTCTCTCTCTCCTCTCTCTCTCTCTCTCTCTCTCTCTCTCTTGCTTTGTGTGTTTTTTTCATTTCCTTTTCATTATTGATTACGTGCACAAATGCACGGGTTGTGTGTGTGTGTGTGTGTGTGTGTGTGTGCGTGTGCGTGTGTGTGTGTGTGTGTGTTCAGTATCATGGGCATGTATGGCGAGCATACACCTATGGTGTCAGAATGTAGTTCCTCAATGGTTGATATTTCTTACAATTTGGACATTTTTGTCTTTTGTTTTCACATACTAGATTTTTGTGACACATGAATGACTGAGGGGTCTGTCCGTATTTTCAGTTAAAATCGTGCTTTGGTCTAGGACATGCACGCCCCCAAAACAGCTTTGAACTTTTTACCTTTAAAATCATGGGTCATTATTTTACATCTGATACTGCTTAAAACATGAGTTACAATATGTATGACAGAGTATGATAATTACTGTAACATCTACCAAGAGTTTGTGAAACGATAGAAAGAAACATACAAATCCCCGATTTACGAATTGTCGAGGATTTTTAAAGTTGAGGTTGTCTGTTTTACTGATAAACTGATTACCAGTGTTGTTGATCGTGAAGTAATGAGAGATTAATTCTCATCACGAGAAAAAGTACAGTTTGTGACTTCTTAACCGATATAAGATAGCAGAGTTCCTTTCACTAGCTTGTGAGTGAAGGAGACAAGAAGTGGGAAAACCAACATTGTGATCTCCGTCATAAAATGAGAATGCTATGCACTGAGCAGTCTGGTTGTGCTGTGTAAAGGGAGGTAATTTCAAACAATTGGATATGAAGGTGAAAACTTTTGAATGAATAATTATACAAAGAAATGCATCATTAAATAAGAGACATCTGAGCATTAATCGAGAATTACAGAGAACTTTGAATGAATATCATTTAAAGAGGCAAAGAAATTAAAGCATATTATAGAAGTCACTTTTGAGATGTGTAAATTTAAAGTGGACAACTGGAACACAAGCTAAACGCTGATGTTTTGTGGAAGAGAGCATTCTTACAAATTAAAATGGTTCCAATTATAATTCATAAGATAACTGGTACAACCATTTCCGAATTTGTATGTGATCTACAAGCACGATGAACTGCATATTTTGCAATGAAGAGGGAAATTCAGTCAAAAACTTTTTAGTTGGGTTGCAATCACATTCAGAGATTCAGAAAGATGTTGAGTATATATTTACAAGTAAATGCAGAGATTTTTCTCAATATTTAGAATATTTGATATTGTTAAATGAGAACTACTGGCTTTTTACTTTATCATTATACTTGTGAAATATTGTTTACGTAAGATTGAAAAACATGAACCAAATGTCAAACGTTTTGAGTGTCAGCTAACCAACATATTTAGAACTGAACTGCACAATGCTAACATTAAAAGCAAGCAAAGAAACATTGAGGCTGCATGGAGCGATTTCAAATCAGAGTTTTACACTGACTGGACTTGTGGCCCCATTTTATTCATACATTAAATTCGTTGTAATAAATCCAAAATAAGGATACACATCTTCCATTCACAGATGGCGAGATTTTTCTCAACTAGTTATACATAGGTATACCATAGAGATGCAGCGTCACATGTCCAGGAA
>JADBJO010021341.1:7500-20000 GCA_016801955.1 Conus betulinus
AAAAGCACCCGCAACATTCGTCACGGCAGGAGGCAGCAAATCATGGCCAAGAACAACAATGCCACTCGGAACATGCAGGCACAGTTTGCTGGATGGGGCAGATGAATGGGAGTGCACTGCAGACCTTCCAGAATGGAAAAGTCACACAGAGATCAACAGCAAGAGTGGCATGAGACCAGACATAGTAGTCCTCACTCAGTCAACCAGCAGCTGATCATGATCGAGCTCACGGTGCCATATGAGAACAGAATGGAGGCAGCTCAAATCTACAAGACTGAAAAGTATGCTGATCTGGCAAACAGCCTGAGGAGAGAAGGCTATCAGGTCAAAGTCCTCACTGCAGAACTGGAGTTAGGGGGTTTGTAGGAACGTCTGTATACAGCCTCATGAAACAGCTCTCAGTTGCAGGGAGGGAAAAAAAATCAGAGCCCTGAAAGCAATGGCAGAAGCAGCAGAGAGGTGTTCAAGCTGAATCTGGTCAAGAAGGAAACAAAAGAACTTCATAAGGCTTAACTTTTCTACAAATATCAGGCGTCCCAGTGGCTCAGTGGTTAGTGTGCGAGGCATTAAGTGGAAAATGAGCATGTTCACAGGGTCATGGGTACGAATCCCAGCCATGGCTCGTCCCAAGATGGGAAAAAAGGGGCAGCAGAGGGACATCCGGAGTCATGAACCGGGTATGGCCCAACCCTCTAGAGTGTCAGGAGATAAGGGCCGAAACGCTTGCTTGAAGGTGGCTTCTCTTCTGAGGACTCTCTGCTGCCACGCTGTCTACGAGTTTCTTTCTACTAATGATATTCTGCTACTACTTGATCTTTTACTAAAAGTCCTCTTACTTGCGCTTTTCAAATGAAGGTTTAGATTGAAATAATTTCTTCAGTATTAAGTTTCGTTAATGTTCTTGTGACTGAAAGTATCAATGTTGAAATATTACATAGACATATGATTTTGCCATTGTAGCTACCTTTGAGCGCCAATGTTAAAGAAAACTTAAGAACAGGACATTTTGCTTACGCGAGTTTACAATATAGTGTTTCAGTATGCACAGAGAATTTATGGTGCCAAGAAGACGAAACAAACTAACGCCACAATATCACTTAAACCGTAGAGACCAAGGGTAGTAATGTCAATGTATACAATTCACATGTGCAAGTCATGATCACACCGTTGACATTTATGTTTGTGTAATTAAAGCCATACACGTCTCCGTAATTGCCGTCAGTGCAACATTAGAAGCAGTTTTGCTGACATCTGGATGCGGCTATCGATGGTGTTCAATACAGTCGTCAATCTGCTCACAACAAACAAGCAGATATTGCACAGCAAGAAGTCTTCCTTAAACCTTAAAGTCATTTTTGTACCTCTTACTTTCAAGACAGCTTCTAGGAAGCGCGAAGTACAGAGAAACCACAGTGAGGACACAAAACCACAAACACAAAAGCATGGAGAAATCACAATGTTAGAAGAAAAACAAGCAAAGTCATCTAAGAGACAGACTTGTCAAAGTATGAATACTCTGTGTGACATGGTCTGTGAAAGGCTGGGTATTTGATACTGAAAGGACTAGACTACCCGCTACATATTACTTTACATACACCTCGCTTTCAAAACGACGAAATAAGAGTGAACTAAATACCATTAGCTGGCGCATACGAAGACAAAAAGGCAAAGAGACACAAGCCTGATAAATGGGGTTAGCATCTAGTTGATAAATGTTGTCATTATCATCATTAGAACTCCGGTTATTTCTTTACATGCTCATATTCCCACAATGCTTACACAACCCGAGTTTTTGCTTCCTTAAGATACATCAGGATGATGTCATCATTAAGACGAAATCAACTGACCGTTACATCTGCCTGTCTGACTGTCACAGCTCTGAGACCGACAGTTGGAACCGCACCTGTGGCATGTGCCGGTGTTGATTTTGTAGTATCCATTCGCACAGTCTGTAAAATAATGGGGACAGTGTCCCTTGTAAGGAATGACATATTTAAACATGAACTATTTACCCCATATAACAATAAACACAAATATGTGTTATGCTTTTTCTCATTGTGTGTGTGTGTGTGTGTGTGTGTGTGTGTGTGTGTGTGTGTGAACGGTTTTCAATCAAAAAGACTGTGTTGGTATTGTTTTCAGTTGTTATTTTGGCGAATTAGTTTGTATTAAAGACTTCAACATATTGATTGCATTTCTATGAAACGAAGTTTACATTTGACTGATAGTTTCTCTTCAAATTAGGTAGAGACATTTTATTAATATTTGTTTTGGTAACATCTTGTTCACAATGTCTTACTTTCTTTATCTGTTTTCCAACGTAAATAAATATTGCAATTAAACTAATGCAATATGCAGCAGCTCTTTTGTAGGAACTTCAAAGGGGACAGAACAGTGAGAGTAGAAGAGAGATGATCTTTGACGCCGCTATAACCTTTCCATTGTGAGGGAAGGCATAACTTGGAAATTATTCAATCGTTTTATGATTTTCTTTTTTAAAAGTTTGAACTATTTTCCCATGTATTGATCACACACACACACACACACACACACACACACACACACACACACGCACACACACACACACACACGCACGCACGCACGCACACCTCAGAGCGTGCTTGCATGCGTGGTATGTATGTGTGTGCGTGTGTGCGTGTGTGTGTGTGTGTGTGTGTGTGTGTGTGTGTGTGTGTGTGTGTGTGTGAGCCGTACAGGAACCACTACTTTGTTTTTATGCAGTGTAAGCCCTGAAAGCACTCTTGTAGTGAACCAAGCTATAATAAACAACGTAAGCTGAATAAGTTGTCAAGATAAAGCATTGTTAAACCATCTCAAAAGTGGTACCCTCATTAGATGCTAAAAATGAACTCTCTTTTTACATTCACGGTTGTAAATCTGAAATTAAGAATAAGACTTCGCTATAATAACATGCTTTTCGAAAGATCTATGTTGTCCGTCGGCAGCCGACGAAGACGATGGTCTCCGTAATCAGCGATGACGATGACAGCGCATGTGACTCCGCAGCCCGAAGCTGGAAGCACACAGGCGGCCACAGATGACACATCGATGGTCTGAGTTTGGGACTGAGGAGGACAAGGCCCAGTGTTGTCTGTCCCTGGCAGCGGCGCGAGACGCAGTCTTCTGTCCTCGTCGAGGACAGCTGTTGCTTTGAAGATGGGGGACATCCAAGATGATCTGTCAGCAGCAGGCTGTTTCCAGCTCGCGAGGTAGGATGCCGCAGCATCTTAGATTGCTCTTAACGGTTTCTTTGTAGCTCAGTTTGGGCCTTCCCTGTCTGCGTGAACCTTCCTGGAGCTCACCATACATCAGTTGTCTGGGGATGCAGCTGTAGTCCATTGTGATGACGTGCCCAGTTCATCATCAGTAACATTGACTCAATGCTTGTCAAGCCTGCTTTGTCCAACACCTCTTGGTTTGTGACTTTGTCCTGCCAGCGAATGCCCATTATCATGCGCAGCGATTGCGTGTGGAACTGTTCTAACTGTTTGATATGCTTTCGATACAGGGTCCACGTTTCACATCTAGAAGTAGTGAAGAAAGGATTACAGCCTTGTAGATCTTAAGCTTTGCAGACAGTCTTATGTCTATTTGCTCCTTAATCTTCCACGGGCCTGGCTCTCTTTCTGGAGCCTGTACATAATCTCTTTGTCCAGTTAACCATCTACAGAGATAGCGCCGCCCAGATACTTGAAACTCTCCACGCACTTCAGTTGGACTCCATCAATGATAATGGCTGGCTGAGGTTTGGCTGTGTTAGGGGCGGCCTGGACCAGGACATCTGTTTGTTCAAAACAGGATGTCAGTCCAAACAGCTTGTGTGCGTTTGCCAATTGGTCGACAACGACCTGCAGGTGTTTCTCCTTGTGTACCATAAGAGCACAGTCATCCGCAAAAAGGGCTTCAAGGGATGAGTTTTCCAGGGTCTTGGTACAAGCATGTTGTTGAGTTTAGCTCTTACAAGTCAGTGATTTATCCAACAATCTGCACCACGCATTGCTCTGGTGATGAGTACGTCGCTGTTGTCACGCTGGCGGGTGATGATGAGAAGTCGATGAGACGCTATTGTTTAGATCTGGGGTGCATCCACATCGTTTTGTACTTATCAGCCTGCCTGGACGTTGTGTTGGTTTTCAGCTGGTCGTGCTCTGCACATTTGCTCATCTTCCCAGCTCCGTGCTTACCCATCACTCCTTTCCATTGGTCATAGTCTCCGCCAACTCTGGTGTTGAAGTGGCCTAACACTGTGAGTTTGTTGGAGGCAGGTGTGGTGCGCAACAGACTGTCCAGGTCAGGATAAAACTGCTCTTTGATCTCCTCTGCTCATCAAGGCAGGAGCATATGCACTTATGATGGTGGTGAAGCGCTTGCTGCTAACAGGCAAGCAGAGTGCCATCAGTCTTTCATTGATACCAGTGGGTAGATCGGGAATGTGCTTCAGAAGGTTAGATTTGATAGCAAATCTAATTCCGTGGACTCTGTCCTCGTTCTGGGTCTTGCCTTTCCAGAAAAACGTGCGTCCACTTCCTGACTCTGACGCTGATCCTTCAGCAAGCCGAGCTTCACGCAGAGCTGCGATACCGATGTTGTATGTTAGCAATTCTTTTGCAATGAGAGCTGTCCTTCTTTGAGGCCTGAGAGGTTGCCTCTGTCCGCGAAGGAACGTACGTTCCACGTCCCAATGATTAGTTTTTTTTCTTTCTCTGTTGTAATCGATCACAGGTAGGTAAATCCGCCAGCCGCGGTAAGCTGACCGGACCGTTGAGGGCAAGCTTTGTTCAGGCCACCTTTTCTAAGCCCCTCCTAACTAGGGTGAGCAGTGCTGTTCTGAAGAGGCTGCTTTCCAAACTTTCAATACACAAAAGTACTATCAGTTTCCTTTACTCTTCTGAAAACAAAGTTCACATTCACGATTTTGATAGAGAAAGAATCTGGAAAAAACAAACATTTACTTTTCACAGATTTATGAAACACAAGATAAAGTTTTCATGGGTCGTTTATGGGGGAAAAACAACAGAACAGTGTGCTAAGTGGACTGGCCTATACAAGGTGGAGCCAGCAGGTGAATGCAACGTACATAGATTACATTTACCTGTGTCCTGATGACAGAATGGCCTACCTGTCTGTCTGTCTTCTGTTCGGTCGGTCGGTCTCGTCGTCTCGGGGACTCTCTCTCTCTCTCTCTCTCTCTCTCTCTCTCTCTCTCTCTCTCTCTCTCCTCTCTCTCTCTCGCTCTCTTCTCTCTCTCTCTCTTCTCTTTCTCTCTCTCTCTCCTCTCTCTCTCTCTCTCTCTCTCTCTCTCTCTGTATGTGTGTGTGTGTGTGTGTGTGTGTGTGTGTGTGTGTGTGTGTGTGTGTGTGTGTGTGTGTGTGGTGTGTATTTTCCCCGGACCGATCCATCTGTCCATAGAATAGTGAACTAAGCAGACTGACCTGTACAGTGTGGAGGCAGCAGATTACTGTTCAGTGTACACTGTTCACATTCTCCTGTGTCCTGATGACACTGCTGACAGTTTGGCGTTGGCACGACGTGTCACAGATATCTCCATAGTAACCGTTCACACAGCCTGTAACATCAGAAGATTGAAGTGCCAGTCTGTATTCATTTTTTTTCTCTGTCCTGTGAACTGACAGCCCCAAACTGTAAGGTCCTTGGGACAGAATGCTAATTTATGCCAGATTCTTGCTAACAATTTGTTATTGTCAGTACTGGGTTAGCAGCTTATGTCTTGGATACGTTGGCTTCAAACAGGCATTCTTATGATGATTTGACATTGTTTGCTTCCTATGAAATGCCAATACTGAGATTGCAGCAGGAGAGGGCTGGGTTTGGCTGTGTGTGCAGAATCCAGAATAACTGGCTCGAGAAGAATGGTGCAGCCGAAGCGGTGTAGAAAATGAGAGGGAGAAAAATCTCGGTCACTGTAGAATATTGCCAAACATTTAGAGTAAGGGTTTCCTCAGTGGGGCACTTTTTGAAGGAAAGGAAAACATGATTCCAGTTTGTCCACAGCTTTTCAGTCTTGAACATAAAGATACTTATCATTGCTAAAAATATGACCTTCCTGAACAACAGCTATTTATTGCTAAAACAAGTCAGCTAAGAAACCTATACAAGTTAAGGACTCTCTGCGCCTTCCAAAAGAGGTATTAAAAGAGAGTGAACTGCTGTCTGCAATGTCACTTTGTGTTTGATGTATTGTGATTGAACAATTTATTGTTGCAAGGACAAAGCAGTATTGCCTCTGTAGCATTGGATACGTATGTGTTAAATAAAACTGAAAAAGTAAGGAGTGTGCAGTGAAAGAGTTTACAGATTTGTCTTTCACAGTGCGCAGTGGAAGCATGGCATTGAGAAATACTGAAACGCTTGGGAGCACTACATGACTGATAAAGCTGGAGGCAGCAGTTTGAATGAGCGACCAGTTTTACAGCATTGCCTTTCGTTGTGCACGATGGAACTGCAGTGCAAAACAAAGAAACAAACAAAACAAATGAACAACTAAATCCAAAAGACAAGTCCAGCATCACATCTGTACAGCTGGAGGTAGCAGACTGAACGTTCACTCAGTTCATGCATTGTCTGTGTCAGATACTCCATCGATGTGTTGTTGACTAAGCATGCCAGACATGCTCCATGGTCGCCGTTAGTGCTCATGTGCAGGTACGGGTCACTATGAGTAAATATACACGTGTTGAAGATATTAGACAACAAACAAGTAGCACAACACAAGAAAAAAATCAGTCTTCAAAAGTGATCTCTTTGTACGGGTGAATTCCAAGGCAGCTCAATGCAGTTGCCCGCCATGAAATATCATACTGAATACAATATATCGTAAATAAAAGTTTATTTGGAAAAAAAATCAAGTGGAACACACAGTTTGATTGAAAAAAAAAAAAAATAAGCAATGGGTTCTAAAAACCAACCAACCAACTAACCAACCAAACTAAAATGAAAAAACAAACAAACAACCAAACAAAAAACACGTCAAAGTATGTATGAACTCATCGTCTGACAAAATCTGTGATGTATTTGGGCGGGCGTTTATCCAGTCTATTCTTTTTGCTCCATATTTGTCATGCACTAGTCTAACTCAGTTTCCACAGACGACGCACAACATTAACTTTCACACACACAAACGTTTCCATCACTTGTCACATAGATGTAACTCAAAAGCATATGACACAAAAATAGTGAACCAGGCTCGGACTTGTTTCATTTTGAGTATTGTAATATTTTTCTTCTCCTGCTGCTACTCCCATAACATTCATCAAACATGTGCTCTCTCGCTTGCTCCAGTATAGTGTCATTATAAAACATAGGAAACACGACCAACCGTCACATCTGCCTGTCGGACTGTTACAGTTCTGTGACTGACAGTTAGAACTGCACAGGTTGCACGTGCCGCTGTTGGTTTTGTAGTATCCGCTTCTACATTCTGGAAAAAAATGTCATTGTGAACAACGGCAGTGGTATCTTCATACAATATATCACGTGTATTAATAAACAGGCGCATATTAAAACTTTGTCTCCTTTTTTCGTGTTTGAAAGTGGTGGGAAGATGTGTGTGTGTGTGTGTGTGTGTGTGTGTGTGTGTGTGTGTGTGTGCGCGCGCGCGCGCGTGCGCGCGTGAGTGTGTGTGTGTGAGCGCGCGCAGGTACCTGTTCACTTGTTTCTTGTGTAGCCAATGTTAAATGGGGATATGCTCATCATGACAGTTACCTGTACACCTGTCTCGTGTGTAGCCAGTGTTGCACGAGAGTTACCTGTTCACCTGTTACCAGCCAGTCAGTAGTGCATGATACTTATCTGTACATATGTTTCCTGTATAGCCAGCGTTACATGATAGTTACCTGTACGCTTATTTCATGTTCAGCCAATGTTGCATAGGAAACACCTTTCCATTGTGACAGTTATCTGTTCACTTGATTCCAAAGTAGCCAGTTTTTACATGACAGTTAAACTATTTTCCTGTTAAACTTAGCCACCGTTACACGGCAGTTACACGGCAGTTACCTGCACGCGTGTTTTCCATTTAGCCAGTCTTACATAGGTCACACATGTTCATCGTAGCAGTTACGTGTACATATGCTCCCCATATTGCCAGTGTTACATAGCAGTAAATATGTACACTCGTTTCTGTTCAGCCTAGGTAATGTTACATGATGTTGACCTGTAATTTTGTATGTAGCCAGTCTTAAATGGGATACACTGTTCATCATAACAGATACCTATACTTGTTTTGTGTAGCCAGTGTTACGTCCTTTGTTTCCTGTGCAGCCAGTGGAGCATGACCATTATCAGTATGGTTGTATCCTGTGTAGCCGCCTTCACATGACAGTTTCCTGTAGACATGTTTCTTGTGTAGCCATTGTTACTTGACAGCTACTTGTAGACTTCTTTCTTATGTAGCCGATTTTACATGGTGGTTACCTGTAACGTGTTCCCTGTGCAGCCAGTGTTACATGGCAGTTACTTGTATATTTGTTTTCGTGTGTGGCCAGTCTTACATGGGGTACACAGTTCATCATAACAGTTACCTGCGTACTTGTTTCCTGTATAGTCCCTGTTACACAATAGTTACATGTACACTTTTTCCCTTTTATGTCCTCTAACCTCCTATTTTTCCCACACCAAAAATTCCCTTTTAACACCCCTACCCTTTTTTCTCAATGTTTGGCCTCCATACTCTTTGTTCCCACCTTTTTCTTTTCTCCAACAAGTAACCACAACTCTCGCGCACCACCTGTACACTTATCCCCTGTGTTACCAGTGTTGTACGAGTTATATCTGTGTTTATGCATTCTGTTTAACCAGTATTAGACTACTGTTACCTGTGCACGTATTTTCTGTCTGGCCAGTATTACATGGGACACACCTTTTATCGTGTCAGTTGATTACCTGTACGCATGCTTCCTCTGTAACTGGCAATTCATGACAGTAACTATACACTTGTTTCCTGTTTGGTCAAGCTCGTAGGACATGACAGTTATCTGAAGACTTGTTTTCCTTTGTAGCCAGTGTTACATGACAACTATCTGTACTCTTGCTTCTTGTGGAGCTAGCGTTATGTGACAGTTACCTATACATTTCTTTACCTATGTAGTTTGTGTCACGTGATAGTTACCCGAACACTTGTCTCTGTGTAGCCATCATACAGGGGGCGCACTGTCCTGTCTGTTCATCACACTGGTTATTGGGACATCCTGGGGAACAGAATGTGGAACACTGGGCCCCGTACCATCCATCAACACATCCTGAGAAAAAAAAAAAGAGAGAGAGAGAGAGAGAGAGAGAGAGAGAGAGAGAGAGAGAGAGAGAGTATAGTACAAGTAGCTGTATGGACTAGGTGTGTAAAAGAGAGTAAGAACATTTGAGAAATAAATTAGCTGCATGAACTGACGACTATGTCATCACAGGTCGAGCTCGTTCAAATCTATTACTTTATTTAACCAGTATGTAACCGGACGAAGGCAATACTTACACATCTACCAAAGTCGTGTTGTCACAATATTCACGTTCTGATACGGCATCCGCTACTCTTACTGACTTTCTTCTTTTTGTATCATTTCAACTATTTGAATTGAGAAATCCGCTGCGAGTTTGAAAAATATAACACTGGAACTTCTATATAATAATAAAAATAATAATAATACTGAATATTTCTATAGCGCAAATCCTAGATTAGCTCTAAGCGCTTTACAATACAAGGACTAACGAAAACACGCACGCACGCACACACAGACCGGGACTTTTGAATTATCAGCCCAAATAGACGGTAAAAAGGTGAGTTTTTAGTTTCGTTTCAAAGACTGGAAACGAGTCACAGTGCCTGATGTCGTGTGGAAGAGAATTCCAAGTTTTAGGAGCCAGGAAGGAGAAGGATCGATCCCCCCTTCTTTTCCATTTGAATCTGGGAGGAACCAGGAGCAACGAGTCAGAAGACGAGCGAAGGGTTCTAGCTGGGCAGTATGAGTTTAGAAGGTCAGACAGATAGGCTGGAGTTCCAGATTTAACAGCATTGAAACAGAGGCATGCGATTTTATATGTCACCCTGGCTTTGACCGGCAACCAGTGAAGTCTGCGTAATAATAGTTGAGGGTGTTCTTTGAAGGGAGCTTTGAGGATTAGTCTAGCTGCACAGTTTTGAACGTGCTGAAGTTTTTTGGTGAGGTAGTCGGGAAGGCCTGCTAGTAGAGAATTACAGTAATCGAGACGCGAAAGCACGAGAGAAGTGGTGAGAGTTTTGGTTGCTTCAGTGGTAAGGAGATGTCAGATAGCCACTATACGTCTAATTTCCAGAAAGCATATTTTACAGACATGGTTCACCTGTGCCTTCATATCAAGATGGTCGAGATCAGAGGCATTCCTCGAGCGTCTTAACTGGGTGTCGTCGGCAAACATCTGGTGAGGACAGGTGTGGAATTTCAAGGATCTGAGAGAGAGGATGCGGGTACATTACAAAGAGTACAGGTCCAAGGATGGAGCCCTGTGGAACCCCAGATTCCAGCTTGGCTAAACGAGATCTGACGTTGTTGACAACGACTGACTGGTGTCTATCTGACACGTATGACTTGAACTATTGAAGGGCTGTTGCTGTAACGCCGAAATAGTGCTGCAGACGTTGCAGAAGAATGGAGTGATCAATCGTGTCGAAAGCAGGGGATAGATCGAGTATAACAAGGATAGAGACCTTTTGTTCAGCGGCAGCGACAAGGAGATCATTTACTACACTTTGTGTATGTTATTATATATATATATATATATATACAATGAAACAATAAATTCCAAGGATAAGTACCGAGCACCATTCCAGCAACTTACAGAGCAGCTAGGTGTTGCAATGACTGCAGGAAATATGGATTATGAACAAAACTTGCTCTTATGTCTCAGATTATAGAAATGGGGGGAGATGATAAGCCTTCATATCTGCAGCGGTAGATGATTCTGCCTACCTGACAGTATGTGCTCGAGTGGGTAAATGGGGATTAATAAATGCTTCTCAGAATGAACCTTCAACAAGCTTATAGTTCCGAAGCAGGTGACCATCTCCAATGGGAAGGGAACATCACTAACATATAACTCTTGGTCAGATACCGTTATTTCGAAACCTGATTGTTTTTCCTCAGTGACCGTGGGAAAAGTTAATTTGACTCCTCTGCCTTTTCGGTTTTAAGAAGAATGCTATACCAGAAAAAGGCTGGTGTGCAATACCATAGTATGTTTGTTGAGTTTCCAAAAAAAACAACGAAAAGGTGCCATCTGAGAAGCAAAAAGAAAATCATGAAAGAGCAAAACAAGCTACATTTTCTTGTGAAAAAGTAGAAAATATAAAAAGATAACCTCTTAAGACACAAGTGCTGAGGGCTAGTTCTTGGAATGAATCCACAAGGGACTAAATTACAATGAAACAATAAATTCCAAGGATATAAAAAACAAACGTAGGGAAAGAATTTTTTCAAAAATTTTGACAGCATCCTTCCCAAAAAGAACACAAATTGTCCAAAATATTCAACAAGAACACCATCAAACTATCATATTCATGCATGCCTAACCTTAAAAATATAATTGATTCATCCAACAAAATGAAAAGCAACACAGCAAAGAAGGGTGAAGAAAGGAAATCCTGCAATTGTACTAAAAAAAGAACAGTGTCCCTTAAGCAACAAATGCCTCTATAACAACATTGTATACCAAGCCACTGTGACATCAGAAAATGAAAAAGAAATACATAGGGATCACTGAAAATCACTTCAAAACCAGGTACGCAAACCATAAACAGTCATTCAACAAAGAAAATATACAAAAACCAAACAGAACTGAGCAAATATATTTGGAGACTTAAAGACAAAAAAATCAAACTATAACATATCCTGGAAAATCATAAAAAGGGCATCACCATACAACAACATTTCTAAAAGATGCAACCTATGTTCAACAGAAAAATGGTTAATACTATGCAAACCACACTTAGCAACTCTAAATACTAAAGTAGAAATAGTAAACAACTGCAGGCACAAATGGAAATCGTTGTCAGCAAACGCACCCTGAACTGTAAACAACCTGAAAACCGAACAACACGTGCAGCCAATCCGCACGTAAATAAATAAATAAATAAATAAATATATATATATATGTGTGTGTGTGGTGTGTGTGTGTGTGTGTGTGAGTGACAGTATGTGCACGTGCGCATGTGTATGTTTTTATTTATCCGCGGTGTGTGTGTGTGCGCGCGTGCGCCCGCGCACGCGCGCGTGCGCGCGTATAATCAACCACCACTCACCGTCATAGCAATGTCCAGAGCTCTGGTAACAGAAGTTTTTACCCAGGTCCTCTCCCACAGTGGTCATTACAGTTCGAGTTGCAAGATGTCCCGTACCTGCCTGCTGGACACTGGCTGACTTCACTGGGGACTGTGTGCATAGAATGAATGGAATGGACATCTCTACATTCCTAATGCATGTATTCGTTTGGAAAAA
>JADBJO010021341.1:25000-29709 GCA_016801955.1 Conus betulinus
TGTGCAGTCATTTCAAATGGAGGATCATGCCTTTGGATTTTCAGTTGAAATGTGGTGGATTTCTGCCAACATTCATCAAATTTATGTGTAAAAGGGGGTCCAAGAAATACGCCGCCATGTTTCAAAGGACATTGAAGTGAAGTCGCTGACAAGCGGTGTCGTTGTGGGTTGCCTCCTCACGTATTTGTTCTGGGAAGTTTTAGACCACAGCGTGGCGAACGTCGAACAGAGCCCTGGGCCTCAAGAAGGACAGTTTTGTCAAACCTGCATCTCCAGCAGAGAGAGATTCAGATTCAGATGTTTTACTCTTACAGGCCTTAGCCCCTCAGAAGAGGGATATATATGCAACATAACAAAGTCGCTTTACGAAACTAATAATAAAATTTACAATTTGCACAGGGCTGCTTCGCGTTTGGAAAGCTTTGAATAAGAATACTGCGAAGTGTTTTCATTTGCAGATGACGTTCTCCAAATAAGCTTGAATAAGCAAGGTCTTGTATAACATTTTTGGGGGGAATAAACTTTTCTCTTATATTTTGTAACGCTGGACAAGTTAATGCAAAATGCACTTCATCTTCTCTTGACTGTTGACATAATGGACACAGCAGACCAGAGACATTTACTTATTTATATAACGGCAGTGATGAACAAGAATATCAGAAACACCCAACTCTAAATATTATCATCACAAAGTTCAAGTGCCTGTCCATGGTCATTGACATATATGTTGGCAGAGAATGCACATCAATAAATGTTCTTATCGAACTAAACCTGTCACTATTCTGAACATGAAAATTCCAGTCTTGCCACCTACAGTCAATCAGTCTTTCTTAAAGGTACGAAAGAGAAGAAATAAAACTGTTCATATCTCCGACACCTTGGTTAAGCCATACGTACCCGAAACCATGTTCATATAATTTCGTTTTAACACGTGACACCCAGTTCATTTTGCCTCTATTATCTAGTTCTATCAGCGTTTCATAAGCTTTATGGGGTAATCTATGTTCAGCCATCTGAGTTAATTTGAGCCAGTATTTGATACATTTAACAGTGAGGTGCAAAGACATGGGATATCTGTTAGTCTCTCCATACAAAGATCATCTGGGGTTTGTGACGATACACCGAAGAACTTTTTTTAAAGAGATAAATGAACCTTTTCGCATTGTCCAGCGGCAGCATCAAAACCCCACAGTTCAGCCCCATATTGTAGCATAGGCAGGATTTGAGCATCAAACAATTTCAAAATCAAAGCAAGAGATTCATTATTCAGCTTCGAAAACTTCTTTATAAAACATAGCAGTGCATTTTTGGCTCTGCAAGCAATATCTTTACATGCGAATGTGAAACTTAATCGCGTAGAGAAATATACACGTGCCGCCAACTCGCTGACACTGTCGCGCTGTGACAAGGCCACCGGCGTCGACTCAGTATTCGTCCCCTCCACAGCCGCGGACAAAAAACGAGGATAAATACGGGACCGGCCGAAAGCCTATTTAATTTCCACAAAACGATCACCCGATTTTCAGTTGAAATGTGGTGGCTTTCTGCCGACATTCACCAACTTTATGTGTAAAAGGTCAAGAAATACGCCGCCATGTTTCAAAGGACATTGAAAATGAAAGTCGCTGACAAGCAATGTTGTTGTGGGTTGCCTCCTCACGTATTTGTTCTGGGCAGTTTTCGACCACAGCGTGGCGGGCGTCGAACAAAACCCGGGCCTCGGAAAGGACAGTTTTCGTCAAACCACCTGCGTGTCACTAGCAGAGAGAGAGAGAAGAGAGAGGAGAGAGAGAGTTGTCGTTCTAAACCTCTCATTAAATTGAAACCGACTGCGGCAGGTTTTCTGAAAAAGATGCGGAATACAGATCACAACGCTAAAACGAGGTGCAAAGTAACGCTCATTTTAATTACATAAGCAAAACCGGTTGGTTCATTCAGACAAAACGTGTTTTTCTAACAGACGCTACCAGGCAACAGGTTAAACAAACAAAGAACAGATGATATTCAATAGATCCCTGTCGGCATGGGGAAAAAAGAACCTGCTAGTTGCATTACAAGGTAGAGATGTAGCATTAGCACTGATTGTAGTAGAATGTAGCATTGATCTCCCCCATTTTATCTTTTAAAATTGCCGCATGTGGTCAGATTCATACGTTCTTGAGTAATCGACAGGCACACACACCTGTAGGCACGACGCTCACTACCTCTCTCTCTCTCTCTCTCTCTCTCTCCTCCCTCTCCTCTCTCTCCGCTCCGTCTCGTCCTCTCTCTCCTCTCTCCCCCAAAATCTCTGCGCTCTCTCTCTCTCTTCAGTCTGTCTGTCTGTCCGTCCATCCGTCTGTCGCTCTGAGTCAGTCTGCTCTCTCTCCCACTCTCACGCATCTTATCTTCCTCTCTCTATGTGTCTGTCCTCTGTCCTGTTTCTCTCTCTCTCTCTCTCCTCTCCTCTCTCTTCAAACTCTCTCTCGCTTTCATCTCTCTCTGCTCTCTGTGTTTGTGTTGTGTTTGTGTGTGTAGCAATGTGAAGAGGTTTGCAAGGGTGATATCTAAACCGAAATGTATCAGATGACCTTCTTGTCTGTATCATTCCTGAGTTTATGTGTCTCCCATAGTCAGTTCTTGTGACTTTTACTTTCAACGTGCTGCGATTTTGTACTGCGCCCTAATGAGAATGGCGACAGCTCTTTAGCTTTTAGTACAAACACCGTGTTGTTTGTAAAGCGAAGAAGATTACGTGTGACCAGACCCACGTTCTTGCAAATCAGTATGACCTTCTTCAGTCAGGACGAAGATATCGATCGGTTAAAATGCAGAAGTGTCAGATTTAAACAAAGTTTTATTCCCCTGTCCATTGATTTCATGAACGAGAAGATGTTTTAATTGAAATCCAAATTCCTCTATATGAATGTATGTCATATGTGAGAAAATGGGTAATGTGGCTAAATTATGTTTATTTGCTGTGAATGTGTGTGACCACAAATTAATTTCTCAAATGAGATAATAAACCCCTGCCCCCCCCATAATAACAGCCCCTTTTGAACGACTTCACTGTAATGAAAACTGAAAAAAATGATGAGGAAGTATGTGTGGTCAGATGCAGTGTTCTAGTGCACACACACACACACACACACACACACACACACACACACACACACACACACACACACACCACACACACATACATACATACACACACACACACACACACACACACACACACACACACACACACACACACACACACACGTACTTCAGCCACACACACGTGCTGGACATCCATAATGCTAAAAGTGTATTTTATTGTCGTAGATCTGAGAGCAAAGGGTAAAATAACACAAAATGAAGTTCATCTTCCGAGCCGATTTGCATAAAGGAGGCAACGAATCACTTTCTTCGTGGACATTATAGGTTTAACGATTTAATGGAATAATATAACCTAAAAAGCCTGAATGTCGGTAAATTGAAATCTGGTAAATTGAAGAAGATTCACAGACAGGTATATTTCAGCTTCCAGTAAATGATTACTTTTCAACCGTCAGCATGTGGAAAATCGTTTACTGTTATTAGTATCATGCCATCAACAGTCTAATTTATTATTCGTTATTTAAGCAAACTGTTAATGCAACCAACGAGTTTGTTTAAACCAAAGACACGAAAAGCAATGATGACATGAACATTTACGATAATGATCAGTTTAAGCTAGAATCTAACGCATTTCAAATACGAATTTAAGGAGAAGGGAAATATCCTAAATTCTTCAGCAGGCAAATATCACACGGGGTTCATCTCTCGACTGTGAAAAAAAAAAATCATAATTTGTATGTCATGTTCTTTCTTCAAACACCATTTCTCTGACTGTAGTGGACTATGGGCTGTACATAGTAAGCGTTGGTATAAAAAAAATATAATTCTTGGTAGTGATTACAGTTGTTATCACTTTCCAGCTTCTGTTTTCAGTGCGGTACAAACTGAATCAGTATGTCTGGTTGAGATGAGTCATTTCCTAGCACTGGAGCAGCCACAGACACAGGCATCACCCCTCTCTCTGTCTCTCAGTAGCAGGGAAGCGGTGTTTATATGGATTCTTCTTCTTCTTCTTCAGAGAGAGAGAGGGGGGGGAGAGAGAGAGGGGAGAGACGAGAGAGAGAGAGAGAGAGAGATGAGAGAGAGGTGGGGGGGGTGGGGGTGGCGAGGGGGAACGAATGGAGCGGGAAAGAAAAAGGAGACAGTGAGTTTAAGGTCCCTGTGAAGAAGAAACAGAAAAGATACAAAGTAGCTGTCAGTGAACACAGTAGACTTCCATTTTCACAAGTCTCACAACAGACCAAACCACTGAACATCACCACCCCTAGAACGTGCCCATGCTGGATGACTGTTCACGGATATGTTATGCCCAGGTCCACCTGCACCAGGGCTCGAGGTCGTCGTTGTTCAAAGGTGTGGATACAGTTGGCGCCTTGAGTACGGTTACGTGCTACTCTGACTGTACGTGCTTATCCGGTGCAACGTTGACTGTGAACACACCACACACACACACCAACACAACACACACAAACACACCACACAACACACACAACAACACACCACACACACACCACACACACGCATACACGCACGCACGCACGCATGCACTTGCAAACACAAAACAAATGCATGGAAAAACGCCACTCGTTCCCTCGCAGGCGAACAAAAAGGATAGCGTTTGCGTA
>JADBJO010021342.1:0-29706 GCA_016801955.1 Conus betulinus
TCTCATGGTGACCTCGGTTTCGATGTCCTCTCCACGTCTGTGGCCTTGGTTTAGTTCCGTCAGGGTCACCGGTATCGGCGAGTCTCCACAGGAAGAGCTGACTCACGCTCACTCACGCCGGCTCCGCGACTAATCGATTATTATCTCTGTAGGGGGCATAGTAGGTGGTGTCCTGCGTATGTTGGATCAGAAAAGGCACCACTAAACACCACCAAAGTGACTCGGCAGCAGTACAGTATCTCCTCCAGTGGGTTGCCACCTGACGACTTGACATTGACTGCTCTCTGTGGATTGCCGGTGCCGGGGCTGCGATGGAACTGACTGGGCTGTGGCTGTGGATGGGGTGTCAGAATGAGCGGCGTGGGTGCAATGCCTCTGAGGTGGCACAGAACATGGGACAGAAAAAAGGATACATCAGTTGAATCTATGCGATACCTGCTCGACCTTCCTTTAATGCAGGCAAGACACAAGCTAGAACAAATGAGGCCAAATTTCACAGCGCTTGAAAATCCCCCAAACCCACTTCATGTGGTAGTTAAGGAAACAAAAGGCACTGGGCTATGACTTGGAAATTATGAATGTGACACGCAGAAGACAGTAAACAGCTCGCGTGAATCAGGTATCAGAACCCAAGGAAACAAAGGAATGGGGAAAGTATCCAGTACAATTCAAACACCTCTACCATATTGCCATCGCTCCAGAACTTGGAAGACACTGTTGAGAAAGGCCAGAAGGCAAAACCAACGCAGAAATTCAGATGCAGGTGGAGGACCTTGGCACAAAGCATGATATTGTTATAAGCACTGACGGTTCTGTCACTAAAGATAAGTCAGGCTGGGGATACACAGTGAGAATCATGGTATTTGTTGTGTAGATTGTCTGTTTGCATCGCTGTTGGACTCTACTGATCTGTTCTATCTTCTTTCCTGTCTTTTAATTTAAATTAAGATTTCTACAAATTTTCCCATTTTTGATATTCACAATTTTTCTTTCTGTCTAAAGTGTCAATGTTGTTTATGCAATCCGCCGATGTGTTTTTTTTTGTTGTAAAATTTTTCAACACTGAGCACATCATAAGCATTTGCTTGTTGTTGCTCCAGTTCAGTAAGTGTTTATGTACACATCTGTTCATTAAAGAAACGTTTAAAAAAAAAAAGTCTAACAATGGAGGCAGAAGCAGTGACACAAGCACTCCACTGGCTTTCATCCACAGGCAGTTTCAAACTAAACAAGCTATGATACTGACTGGCTCCATGAACCTATTTCAAAAGTGAAGAGTGGAATGGGAAGCCCTGCTTCGCATGAACTAATGCGCAACCTTCAATTGGTGAGAACTCATATGGATGTACTCTCCTGGACATGCCGAAATGAAAGGAAACGAGAGAGTAAAAACACTGGAAAGGAAACAATAAAAACTCAATTACAGCTTGGCCGATTTGATGTGATAAGAAATCTGAAGAATAACTTAACCAAACAAGATCAAAGACTGCCTTTCAGATCTATCATCTCTCTAAACATTAAGAGAGGAAGTGGCCGCACATTCAAACTTACGGGAAGAGCAAGAAACATCACCAACCAAACATTGGAATGATCTCAAGGCCAACACTACAAAGACTCCTAGAATTTGGGGCAAACTCATACTGGGCCTTTCCAGTAACAGACACAAATGATCAAACACATGTCAACCGAGATAAGACTTTGAATCTCTCAGGGCCCCCAGCATATACTGTAGACGTGTGTGCGCTTATGTGTGTTCATCAGTGGGGTAATGCAGGCGTGTTTATTAGAGAGCCCACGGATGCGAGTGTGAAGCCCTTGGTGTGTGTGTGTGTGTGTGTGTGTGTGTGTGTGTGTGTGTGTGTGTGTGTGTGTGTGTGTGTGTGTGTGTGTGATTGAGTGAGTGAGTGAGTGTGTGTGTGTGTGTGTGTGTGTGTGTGTGTGTGTGTGTGTGTGTGTGTGTGTGTGTGTCTGCAAATGCTTGCGTGCGTGTATCAGGGTTAAAAGATGGTTTACTGTGGATAATGCATCAGAAAGTCAGATTTCACCTATTACAAATCTAGGCCGGACCCTTCCAGATCATAATGAGGATGGAGGCTATCTGGGGATTATCTGACTCAGTGCTTGATTTGCCTGATTAGATGTTGAGGCAATGGCCCTGTGAAAGTTGTCCATTTAAATGCCAGACTCACGCAAAGCCACACTGCTTTCACATCCATCCCTTATGGTTAGTTAAAGTTTGTCTGTCTACAAGCCAGACTTCCTCAAAACCAGAAGACAGTCACCACTACCACAAACACGATAATTATACTAAATCTGTTCACTTGATTTACTGAGTTACTCTTATTATTTTTTCGTATATTTTTGGTTTCTATTTCTTTGGTTATTTATTCATCTATTAGTTCATTTATTTATATATTTGTTTAATTATTTACTTGTGTATTTTTTTCATTTATTTCTTTATTTACAATCTTGTTTGCTTTGCTGTGGTTTCATGCCAATGTAGTGTACTGTTTAGTGGTGAATGCTTGTATTGATATCCATAATATAACTGGGAGGAAAACACGGAATATCAAATAGGTGTACACAAAATCTTAATATCGGATCAAGTCTAAAACTTTTCCACAACAGCAACTGCACACTCTGTCCATCGTGTTAAAAGCTTTATACCAGACGCCCTCGACCCCCAGGATTTTGCTTCGAATGTTTAATTAATGTGTGACGTTTGCAGCAATCTTTCATTCTGATATTCATACTGAATTTCACGTGTTTTTCAACTCCGCGATTAAATAATTTAGACCAGGGCTAGTATGCATGAAGAACTTAACAACTTATTCAAGAATAACCTACCTGTGAGAAGTTGAAGTTGGTGCCTATCAACTGCGGCGAAATCAGCACAACAGACGTTTGATCAGTTGAAAGCCTAAAGCAGGCTTACCCAGGCCAGTTTCACACCCTTGGTGACTTCCAGGATCTAGACCAGCTATACATCAAACCAGGAACTGAACCCTCCATCGATCCCCCAAGAAATGCTCTGTGCACCTTGAAGAACAGCTAAAAGCAGAGCTGGAGAAAATGGTTGAGCAGGGAGTCATCCATAAGGTCAAAGAGCCCCTCAGACTGGTGCTCAAGCCTAACCTACTCATTTAAAAAAAAAGACGGCTCTCTCCACATCTGTGTTGATCCCCAGAAGCTCAATGCAGCCTCGAAGCAATGTCCCCACAAAATTCCTACGCTGGGGGAGATCACCCCCAAGTTTGCTGGATTGTCAGCATTCAGCAAGATGGACGCCAAGGCAGGGTATTGGTCAGTCCACCTCGACAAGCACAGCAACTGCTGACCATGTTTCGAACGCCCTTTAGTCGTTATTGCTGGAAACGACTCCCCTTTGGACTGCGCATATCACAGAGATTCCTTGGCATGATGACATATCTGTTGAAGTTCATCTCAACTTCAGCAAGGAGTTGCAACCGCTTAGAGAGCTGTATAAAAAAGACGTCCCATTCATCATGTCAGAAGACCTCATCTGCTGCTTCAACAACTTCAAGAAGCTGGTATCATCAACTACATACCTCAAGTTCTTTGACTCAAAGAAACGGACAGTGCTGGAAATCGACAGTTCGACTAATGGACTGGGCACAGCCATCATTCAGGATGGATACCCAGTTGCCTTTGCATCCAGGTCACTTGACTCCACACAGAGCATTTACCCAAACATCGACCGTGAGATGCTGGCTGTGGTCTTTCGAATTTCACGATTCCACACATACCTCTACAGGAGGCTGTTCAAGGTGACCATGGATCACAAACCACTTGAGACGATTGTGCAGAAGCCTCTCCTCAAAGCCCCACCACGTCTCCAGCGCATGCTACAAAAAATCCAGGGGTATGACTACGAGGTGGAGTACCACAGCGGGAAATCCATGACCCTCGCAGACACACTGTCGAGACTTCTGTCCCAGATGAACAAGACATCCATTGACCTCGACCTCCGTGTGGATGGCCTAGACCTCTGTGAGGATGAGATTGGCTTCTATCAGTACAACTTCATCAGCTTCACACCCAAGAAGCAGTATCAGCTGAGCGAAGCCACCAAGACTGACCCCCGTGCTGAACAGCCTGATAGAGACCATAGTTCACGGGTGGCTGGACAACATCAAAGCACTTCCAACAAACGTCAGACCATACTGGCCATTCATAGACAAGCTCGCAATCGAGGATGGAATCATCTTCAAAGGGCAGGAAGACATCATACCCGAGGCTCTCCGGCAGGACGTGCTGAGGCAACTCCATCAATCTCACCAAGGCCTCGAGAAGACGCAAGCCAAAGAATGTGCATACTGGCCAAACATCTCCAGAGACATTGAGCAAGCAGTCAGGTCATGCACAACATGCCAGGAATTCGCGAGCACAAACCACTGTGAGCCCTTCTCCTCCATGACATTCCCAACAGCCCTTGGAGAAAACTAGGAACAGACCTGTATGAGATCGAAGGCCACAACTTCCTCCTGATTGCGGACTACTTCTCAAAGTATAACATTGTGACCCAGATGAGAACCACGTCCAGCCAAGCCGTCGCAGAAGAAGTGGAGAAGGCCATCGCCATGTTCGGCCGACCCGACCAGATCGTTAGCGACAACAGGTCACAGTACGAAGGACAACCTTTCAAGGCGCTCATGGACAAATATGGCATCGAGCACGTCACCTCGTCCCCCAGAACGGATTCATCGAGCGCCAGTTGCAAATGGTCAAAAAAGACCATCAAGAAATGCGACAGGGAAGGAAAAGGTTTCCAGCTCACAATGCTCACCTCCAAGCCTCCCCTGTGGACTCCAAGCTCCCATCAACAGTACAAGTTACAACTGGACAAGAGGTGACAGACTATGAAAGTCAATTATGACAAACCTGCCTCCAGTGACCTGCCCCCACTCTACCCAGGACAGGACATTCGCGTCTTGAACAAGGAGACCAAGAGATGGGAGCCAGGACAGGTGGTGAACAAGGCCTCCACTCCCAGGTCGTACAACGTCAGAACGTACACGGGCAGCACGTTCCGCCGGAACAGGATCGACATGCGAGAGCGCGTCAGGGGAGAAGAAAGTACCGGCACGTCCGAGGCACGAGACGCACTGACACAGCGAGAGGCCAGCGGACGAAAGGAGATACCGGTTCCGGATAATCCAAGTCGGCAGGCAGCCAGAGCTTCCGCGTTCCCCAAGTGCCCCTGGACAATCAGATACTCGCGGTACAGAGCCGTCTCTCATGCCGCACCACGCGATCTGGCAGGTAAGTGAGAAAGCCCCTGAGAAACAGGGAAGAGTGACACACACACACACACACACACACACACACACACACCACAGTACCGAAACAAGGAAACTGTTTTGCTTTTCGTTTTCCTTATTTCTTATATGCACAGGTTATGTGCTAGTTGAGTAACAATGTTTGTGTTCAAGAACAAAGTTATTTCATTTTGCGTTTGATCGTGTCAATATTATTAAAATTAGATCTTCTGCTGAAAGAAGAGGGCCGGGGATGTTATACATGGTACGAAACTGTGTTATAGGAAAGTGCTCCCACGATTATGCTACCGCTTTTTGTTTGGAGGACTAGACAGTAAAAAGGCTAGATCAACACGCTCAGAGTTCTGTCCATTCCATCATCAATGCTGTACCCTATCTTCTTTTCAGACATATGCACATTCAAGTATTTTGACTGTTACAGAGCTTCCTGTTTCTTACTGTTGGCATGAATTGTTTTCAGAGATGCGCTTTCACATCTGGAGTCAGTCCATCCTCCCAAATGGAAGAAGTCCATCACACACATTGGGTAAGTGTATTATTTCTCCAAAAATTTGCACACACACACACACACACACACACACACACACACACACACACACACACACACTTCCTAACTGGGTGAGGATCAATTTGTTACATGCATACACATCTGTTTCAGGTAATTTTTTTCTTTTCTTGTGTTTTGCATCACCCTCATGTGACTGGCACTTCTGTATGTAGAAATGCTAAAGCAAATTGTTTCAAAATTTAAGATCTTATCCTGCCATTGTTCAAGTCAAGCATCACATTCTATTTCATCATCAAAGTCAGATATGTGATTTGCTAAAATTTGGATTCCTGTAGCAATTGCAGGAAACTACAGTCTGAAGTTAAGCAGTGAGTCTTTTTTTTGTCATGATGGTGAATGTGAATGCACATTAACAGTCACTCTTCACCTCTGTACCATCCACCCAATTCCTCATTAAATGTACTGTATCTTTAAGTGTATTGGCCCTCCCCTCCCCTTCTTTCCCCTCCCTCCCCTGATCTAGGGAAAAACAATAAACACTATGCATCATGCGAGTGCTAGCTACCATGTATGTCTGCCTTTACAAAAGATTGACAACCAAAACACTTTTGAGCTGCCCTTTCATGAGAGACCATGTCACCATAATATGTCTTCTTATCTGGGCCCAATATGCTTTAAATTTTGTATGCATGTTGGTATAGATAAGATGCTAATTAAAAAAAGACTTCGCAATTGTCAAGAATATTTCTTCTCTGTCTTCTAGGTGCAACATCAACAATGGCCATAGGGCTGAAGGCTCGTCTCCTGGTGAAGGGGAAACGTACAGGCAGCAGACACACAGGCAGCAGACACAGTGGCAGCAGACACACAGGCAGCAGACACACAGGCAGCAGACACAGTGGCAGCAGACACAGTGGCAGCAGACACACAGGCAGCAGACACAGTGGCAGCCGAGTGGTTGAAGACGAGTCGGAAGTGGACCTCCATTTTAAACAGTATTTGAGTTCTGAAATGAAAACGAGCAACGCCTTGTCAGATATGATGAAAGAAGAGAGAGATGAGGGAAAAGGAGAAACATGAGATGAGAGAGAGAGAGAGAGAGAGAGAGAGAGAGAGAGAGAGAGAGAGAGAGAGAGAGAGAGATGAGAAAAAAAAGAGAAACATGAGATGGAAAAAGAAGTATGTGAGAGAAGCAGAGGAGAGCAAGGCACGGAGTAAATTATGTGTAGACAATTGTCAGAAAAAATGGACACAAACAAAATGAAGAAGATAACATGGAACATGTGAACTCTTGGTTCGCACTTGAAGAAACCTTCGTGTTGATAAGTTAGTGATGAGATGGATCGTATTGCAATATTGACAGCACAGTTTCCATAATGTTATAATGTTAGTTGTGGGAGAGGGTATGGCGTGTCATAGTGTTTGAAATATGAATCTAATGTTGATGGTGTGCATGTCAGCCCTGCATTTGGATATTGGAGACCAGGCAGAAAAAGGAAAGAAAATGTAAACATTAAAGGCTATTAGGTATGTCTGTGAACAAAATGTTGAAGATGTAGTGTTCAGATAAATTTAACATAATATATGCACCGTTTCTCTCATTTAAACAGTACAACATTTTGTTGCTCTCAACGTTTGTAAGCTTCTCTTTAATAATGCCTACATCCCTCTGTATGGTATTTGTCGATAGGTGAATCTGCAAAACAGACACGCAAGCCACTTAGCCACTGACAAAGCTTGGGTTATTGCACAGCAGAACTGGCCACTCACACTGTTCCATATCTTTTGTTCTCCCTTGCATCCCTGAATGGATCTTCAAGCACAGGCTAAATGATTGCCCCCTACATTTTACACTGTTTGCATAATGTTTTTAGTTTTACAGCAACTTTTTTCCTCTCCACACTTTCGTTTTTTTTTCCCTTTAACTACCCTTCGCTGGCTGCTTTGAGGGCGCTGTTGGATTCTTTTTCGAACCCTTGGTGGCGAGCACACCACAGAATTATCAACTTTCGTGTGTTTGTATTTGACGCCAAGAGCACAGATGAAATCAGCCATGTCTTATGATGAGCAAGCAATAACAATGTATGTGACTTCAAAGGAATTACAAAGATGTTTTCATGTAGCAAGTGAAAGACTTCATATTCAAAGTACAGGTTCTTGATTTCATGATCTTATGTGTTCAAAACTTTTGTAAGTCCTAACTTTTGCAAATAAATACGATAATGATGGAAAAAATTGTTAGTTTGCACTTGTTCCCTTCTCCCCATTACTTAATTGTACAGCGAGTGACTTGTTTGTTTCAATATAGCACTTGCTTTCACGTGATGTACTTCTGAGTGACTGATATTTACGCTGCATTAGTATCACACTCATTCTTCCCAGAGTCATGTCACGCACGCACCACCGCCAAAGCAAATTCCACAAACGTGCGCGGTCACTCCTTTCACCCAAGGCGCATCAAATTAATACACCACACTGAAAAGTTTTTTTTCTTTCTCTCCTCCTACGGGAGAACAAATATACTTAATACATACAATGCTCAAATCAATATTCACACCTCCTCTCCAACTGGGGAGAGAAAACGCAAACACACACATCCTCTCCATCAAGAAGGTAACACCTGGTACTGTTTCCCCTTCAATTAAAACATTAATAAAACATGGGGGTTATGTTACCATCCATCATCACCATATTTATACTACTATATTCCATTATTTTGTAACCTCAAAACAAAAGATCAATCAAACCATGTTCACAACAGTTGAGGGTTATACTAGAGTATATAACAGGGGGGGGGGGGGGGGGGGGGGGGGATGCGCCAGTCATTCTTCATCAACACAGGAGAATGTGCCAAGGACATTCTTCATACACATGAATCCTCCTCCTTGAGGAATCGCTGTCAACAAGCAGACCATGCGACTTCCCGGGATGGCGTAGAGCAAGTGATAATCCTCCTCCTTGAGGAAAGGTACTGCAGACAAGGTCCGCCTCCCGTCCCAGGCTGGGGTCAGGTCCGGCACCTCCGCCACCTTCAACCACTCCCACCCGTGGCACAGCGGTGAGACAGGCAATCTCCTTGACGCATCATCCTTGCATCGGTCTTCAATCGCTGTGAACAAACAGACCATGCGACTTCCCCGGCTGGCGTAGAGAGCAAGTGATTATAACATTTTCTAGCAAAGTTAAATGACGCGCGCAGTGCTCCCAAGCAGTACTCACTCCCGGGCCACTACCAACAGAACGACGCTGAATAATCACATGATCTTTTTTCCTCTCAATACCCCAGTACCGCTGACGTTCAATCTTAAAACACATTACAACATGTGCACACGACACGTTCACACATCCTGTGCACATGACAAGCACTCTGTGCTCATTCATTTAGTACAGGGTTATCATTGTCTTCATCTTCCTACTTTTCATGATCAGGTGGGTTATAAGTCCCGTGATGTGGCCTGATTGTGCAGCATCACGTAGACTGATTATTTTGCCGGCTTTGGGTGGATCTACACGAAGTTGTCTCAAGCAGTTCCACCATTTTCTTTAAAACACCAATGGTCCATACTACCGCTGTTGTGGCAGAAGTTGAAACGCCTTTCTCCTTGTGAGTTGGGGACTGGTGTCATGAGCCATTCTGTTTGCATGTAGCCACCGTCTCCCAGAAGGAAGCCTGTCAATGGTGTCTGTTGACGCCTTCGAACTGTTCAAACACCTCACTTTCTCTCAATATTCTCTGGCGTCACGCAACACTGCCTGTCCATCGTGCAACGCAGTTCCCCGAACATGAGATCAGTATAAAAAGTATCACCTGTAAAATATACATACACACGTGAAAAAAACAACAACAACTGAAAATTACGCCAGTTCGTTATAAAAATGACTGTATGCAAATGAAAATGTTGCTCAGCCACATTTTTATTTTATTTTAGCTGCCATGTAATTGAACTGTTAATTAGACAATGTTTGAAGTTGATCTATAGGACACATTTTCACCTGCGGGTAAAGAGTGAAATTCTTCTTTCTGCTGAAAAGAGGGTTATGTATACTATGTTATGTATCTGTAGACAGAGGGATAGCACAGAAAATTCCTCATGTTAGTATTAAAATCTCACACAGTTTTATGCTTTTTCAAAAACATGTGAGAACTTTGGAACATGTATGTCAGTGAATTAAAAACTTTGATGGTGCGTGTGTGTTTAAAGCAGAGGTAGGTGATTGTGTTGTGCTTAGGGTGGGGATAATAAGTGAATCTACAGTAAAACATGACCAAACAAAAACAACAAACAAACAAAAAACCCAGCACAACTGAAAAGTGACAATTTTCAAACAACAAGCAAACTACACAGATCAAACTTGATTTTCTTTTGAGTACATTTTTGCACCTCAAAGAATGTAGAATTACTACACAACCATTTATTCACAGGCACAAAGGTTCCACAAGGAAAATAAAAAAATGACTTTTGAAGGATTGCTTGTTTATATCTCCTCTTATTTCTTTTTAACATTCTCTGTTGTTGAATCTCTATGTTGTTGTTTTGGTAATGAAAAGCTGCACTGTTGCATGGTTGAATTTGCATAAAATTTTTTGCTGACTTCTTTATGACCCCTTTTGTCATGTTTATGACTTGCTTCATTCTGTTTCCTCCAATCCTTTTGTGCATTTTCTTTAGTGGAATTCATGAAGATCCCCTTTTTTGGTCAAATTCATGATGATTTTTTTTTCATCATGTTAATGAATTGTTAACTTTCTTCATTCTGTTTCCTCCAGTAATGTATACCTTCATGCATTAAAGGCTTTGTATCAATGTCACTGATTCAGAGATATTCACTTTTGTATGATGGTGTTTTTCATTTTCTGTTCTCAGTGTTTCACATGCCACACACCATACATTCCATTGTCATGTTGTCACAATACTAAAGAATAAATGTTCATCAACTCCATATCAAGCATTTGGCTGTCATTATCTATCTATCTATTTAACTATCCATCTCTATGCTATCTTTGTATCTGATTCTGTCAACCTAGTATGTATATCTGAGGAGGTTGGAGGTGATAAGGCTACTGCATAAGGTACAGAGAATTTGAAGAGAGTGCACATCCACGTTTTTTTCTGATCAGTTGATGCCAAGTTCTGCAACTTGAAAGTGCACATATGTTCCAAGACACATTTCACAGAATCAATAAAATGCCTTTATAGTCGTCACATGCTGATACTGATAGAACATGGTGCTTTCTGAAGGCACACAATACAATAGTAGGATAATCCGACCCTGTTTAAACCTACCTCCTTCCTTATTCAGAAAAGAATTCTCTGTCCACAATCTATTGAACTATATATTTATTCATTTTTTGGTCATATTTGCTATTTTTCTTCTTCCCAGTATGCAAGAAGAAATGAAGACAGTAGTTCAAAATGCATCTGTTAATTATATGACAGCCTCACAACAAGCCAAACTAAAATATATACTTAGACACAATATACACACATGCCACCTAGAATGGCATGTAACTAAGAAGAAGAAAAAAAAGGGGGTGAGGTGTGGTGTGTGTGTGCTGAAGAATTTCGTAAATCTTACATAATACTTTCCATTTTGAGTTAAGCATCAACACTAATTATATATGGAAAGGGAAAGACTGTCTTCGCCAAGCCAAACCATGGTACTGCAATGGGACTCTGCCCTGCTTGTGGCTTTGTTGATGTCTTCATGGGCAGCTTACACAATAACCAGGATTGCTCAGTCCCTTTGCTTTCCTCTCTGGCTGAACCTGAATGGCGCAAAGAGCTTAAATGCCTAGATTGGAGCAGGTATTGAGATGATGGTATCACTATTCTTCCCAACAGTGAGGACTGTGAATCATTCTCCAAACACCTGGATATAAACTGAATCCGCCAAATATTAAGTGGACCATAACATTTGATAGACAAGTAGAATATCTGGATATGAATCTTTCAATAGTTGATGGTGTCGTAAAGAGAGATGTCTTTTCTAAACATTGCCATAGTTACCTTCCAAAGAACAGCTGTCACCCTCCTTCAGTGTTCAAGGGTCTTTTAACAGGTGTTGGCGCCAGGCTGGGAATGTTATGCAGCAAAGATGACAGTCTGCAGAGACAGACTCAGAGAGTATGCCAAGTATTTTACAATCCCTGGTTTTAGACAGCACCTTACCTGTTTCAAAAAAAAAAATACCATCTACGTCATCAGATGTCAGAACCACCCAGACTCATGATATGTTGGGTCCACCAGGGACCTCAAAAGAAGTTGGGCCAACCATAAATTAGACTGCAACAAGAAAATGGCCCAGCGATGTGGGGTTGCCAGACACCTCGCCCAGACTGAGCACCCTGAAGGTAAGGCTCTGCCCTTTCTTCCATCCATCCCATGGAACAAGTTGCATCTGAAGACAAACACCTAGACAGGGAGACTTACTGGCAGGCCAATTTGGGGACTGTCTTTAAAGGTCTCAACTCCCATACAGAACTCAACAGCATGCACAGAATATGTGTGTGTGTGTGTGTGTGTGTGTGTGTGTGTGTGTGTGTGTGTGTGTGTGTGTGTGTGTGTGTGTGTGTGTGAATGACATACACATACCTGCAAAGACAAAAGGAAAAGTTCTGTTTAAAGCCCACAGACTTCACAGTGCAACTGAACACATGTCCTCTTCACTGTACTACAAGGAAATGATAAATTAAAAACAGTGATATAGAGGTCAGTCTGTATGTTTGTTTGCAGTCATTTAATCATAGTGCATTACACACGCCATTTACACTACAGGCATACGGTTTTGTACAGACATATTTCTTGCTTTCATCAAAACTACACAGAAATTCAACAGCCTACAATATGCACACACTGAATATCATTCACATTCTATATGCACACTATCTAAAAGTACCAATCTGTATATCCTCAGTCAGTAACAAATTTGTTCATTCAATCTGATTTTCACTCTATCAAACTAAAGCACACTCTTCTACAAATGCCCAATGACGCATTGTAATTGTTCCTTACAACTCTGCATACCTCCTAATATAACTTTAAAGACAAAAGCAAGCAAGCAAACACACACACACACACACACACACACACACACACACACACACACACACACACACACACACACACACACACACACACACACACACACACACACACCACACACACACACACACACACACACACACACACACACACACACACACACACATACACACACACACAGCTCAGTGTCTTTTTCTACTCTTACCTGCACATTGATGGAATAGAAATTCTTTCTGTTCACATATTCTCGCTCTGGATAGTCGTCCCCCACTGGGTGCCTGGATTCTAATCTGAGTGCCATCAATGGCACCAATGGTGTTGGGAAATCCGTTCCATTAAAAACAAATCTTTTTTGTGTGTTCAGCTTCTTGCTGCGTTGGCTGAACAAACCAGTCTGGCACTCTCCAATACAGCGCATCAGTCACCCGTTTTATGGCCTGGCACACAGTTGACTAATGCACGCCGATTAGCTTCCCATGGATGTCTTGGAACCTGCCATTCGCATAAAATCTCAGCGTTGTCATCACTTGTAACCGTGGTAGAAGAGCTCTCAAGTCTATTCGCAACTTCAATGTCGGCTGCAATTTCATCTATGATTTCCAAGATGTCATTTCTCCGAAATCGAAACTATTGATACAGTTCTACATCATCAAATTTTTCAAAATGGTGCGTCCTGTCTCTGAAAATCCTATTTCTGGGCAGATTTTGTCTATTTCTCCGTCGATTAAAAGTCATGGCCGCCATTTTTGCTCCGTGTTTCCAATCCTTATTTGGGCTGGAAAAGACAACATAAAAGTTATTCCCAGATAGGGTTTTAGGAATAGCCTATTTGGCTTCAAGCATGCCAATTTCTGCCCCTATTCTTCCCGAACATTAGGTATTTCCCATTAATCCCAAATAAGCACTGTCATGCATACCAGCCCAGGGAGGGATTCAAAGGAGTAATAATGTATCCAATACGAGATGAATAGCTTTCTTTTGTGATGTATATCAACGTAACCTTTTTTCATGAAATGAAACGCCTTTTGGAATGCAGAAGGGTTTAATTTTATGTCTGATGATCGTACATTCCACGTAAAACGTCTACCTTTCATTCTCGTTTTGATTGTGAGAATGGCTTTTCGCTTGCTCCAAAAAAAAATGTTTGATAAATTTATCCTTGATAAAATGCGCCTACATCATTGTATGTCATTACTTGAACAGCGAAACATTACATACTTAACAAGATTATTCTGGCTGTGGTATAATTAATTTTCAAACACAGAAGTTATTCAGATACATTAATAGAGCTGAGGATTTGTATTTTATAATATAATAGAAACATTTCTTTTGATCATGTCACTATTTTACTTTTGTGTATTGTGAGCGATGTTTGTAAAGGCAGACTACTACAGCATCGCTATACATATACATCAGACTGGATGTATTTTGGCTGACTTTGTCGTTATGTTCAAACTGATTTTTTTTGTCACTTGTTCATGTCTACAGTGCATTGTTCATATGGATCAATTACATGCTGTCCTTCCGATGACTTTTTCAAATGTGGATAAAATTCTGTGTGATAACAAAGAAGTAAATAACTTGCAAATTACAGAAAATCATGTTTTGAAAGATGTAAATGCACTTAATTTATGTTTTTATAGTCTATGTAGTCAAGCGATGCAGAAAACGTCGATGTTGGAACGAATTAATAACAGTTGATCTGAACAGGTCTGCTGATGAATTTTAATAATATTTAAAAGAATGCACTTTGCGCATGATGCGTGAAACACTTTTCGGGATAAGTGAATGATCAAGTAGTTGTTATGACCTAGAGTATAAAAACAATCCGAAAGAAGTTGTAAAACTATTCAGAATTGGTCCTCACTTATGCAAGGTTGGAGATTATCCTGAATATTGGACTGCCTACAAGAGTATGAGAATCTATTAAAGTGAAAAAAGAGAATAGTTTACTGTTAAATTGCTTGAAAAAAAATGTAACAACTATGAAGACTCAGAAACAAGTTTGGATGCACCATCTACATAATCTCTAGCGAAAGAAAGAAGATTAGAAATTATATATCATGACATGATATCAATGGATGCATGGCTGCGCCGTTTTAGATTTGTATTAGAAGAAGACGTCATCAACACTGATATTAGTAATTTACTACAAGACGATACCATTAACAATAATGTGAAAGATACGATTTCCAAAGATGAGATGATTTTAGGTTTTAGAAATGTTACAAAAAAGAACGGAATTCGGTTAGACCAGATGGCAATGTCAGTGGGCTAATGCTGGCCATAAACTCAAGTAGCCCCAACTTCTAATTTTTGTTAGTCGTTGACTTCAGTGAAAATTGAGAGTACCAACATAGTTCTTGTTGGCTTTCGAGGCGATTAGGTCGTCGATCAACTTTTCAAAAATGATACAAGTAAAGACACTTGAAAAAATCTATATCTCTCAAAGCGAGCTGAAACTGAAAGTTCAGACATATGTTAACAAGATGACTGGGACACCTAGTTGGATAACGCTTTCAACAAATTCGTCCAGACCTTGAACAGTTTGTACCATATGCTGCTAGTGGGAGTGCAGAACAACATTTTGTTTTTTGCTATTTGAACACAGGCCCCTCCTTTTACACCTACTCGTATTTTTGAAAAGACGAGGAATCTCCGTGGTGCATTCCATTGTCACGTATCACTCACTATGAAACATGTTCTGATTGAGCTTTGGGACGTATTTTATGTCGTCTTGAACACTTTCCATGAAAAAAAAAACAATGTTGAAAGGGGGGTTGATGTGATGTTTGAGTTCCTGAGGGTGAAAAAACATTTTTCATCTATTTTAGATTTATGGAATACAGGTTTCTAAAGTAGTTTTGGTGTGTTTTGGGGTAATTTTTGTGTGTCATTAATTTTCCTTTATATTTAACATCTGTTTATGAAACTGACTGTGATGTGATGATGGCTGTAGATAATAATAATAATAATAATAATGAATACTTATATAGCGCATATTCTTGGCTAGCTAGAGACCAAGCTCTAAGTGCTTTACAATCCACACTCGTTCAAAACAACGGGCTGCCTACCTGAGTAGTGCCGACTGAAGAGCTGCCAGCTGGTGCTTCATTCAGTCGTTTCCCGTGACATCCAGTCAGTATCATTCAATATCGTTCACTCGATTTTCTTACTTCCTTCATTCTTTCCATTTCTCACACAGGGTGCATGCTATGTGTAACGTGTCATCCATACCGACGGCCAAACTGGCCAACTCTTCCAAAAGTTGATGATGGGATTTTACGTGTGTGCAAGATGTTATGCATGCGTTCATACACGGAACCTCGGTTTATAGTCTCATTCGAAGGAATGTAAGGAAATGGAGTCAGAACCAATGTTAAACTCCGAGGGAAAAATCCCCCTGTACCAAAAACAGCCAGGCGGGAGATTCGAACCCGCAACCCCGGGATCGCCAAGATTACGAGTCCAGCACTCTACCAACTGAGCTATTCCGGTGATGACGTGAATTCAACATGGTGAGCTGGACTAAGTGAATGTGACCTTTCCCTTGACGTCAATAGCTGATGTAAAGCACTTACTGGGAGGGTAATAATAAAAAAGGAATGTCTTTCACCTCTGTTTCCTCTGATTCAGCTGTCTTGACTCTGCCACAACAGGCTGAAGGAAGCTAACACCAACGTTTGTGACATCTCTTGATAGTGTTTCAGTGGATTGAATAATTTGTGTTTAATACTTTTAGCTTGTTTGACGAAACCCTTTTTAGGAGGAAAGCGCGCTGACTGCGCGCTGCTGGAGAAAAAGGCAGTTGTGGGTGAGTGAAATGTGTGGTTGAGCGTACAATAGATCTGGTAGTGACTGTTGATTCAGTAAATATTAGGTAGTAAAGAGTTTGGTGGACAAACTAGTTTATTGCTCCTTTCGTTCTCATACGTCTTTGCATTGTTGGTTGAATTAGAATAACAGGCATTCCTTCCATTTGGGAGTGGAATAGCATCAACATTAAAGTTTTCGTGTGTTTGTGAAATCCTGAATTAAAACGTTTGAACAGCTCTCAAAAGTTAGAGTGACATGGTGCACTGTTGATACATGCTAGGCGAACATCGTCTTAAATTTATCGAGAATTTTCACATACTTACAGTGATAAGAAATATGATCAAAAGTAGTATAGTACTGTACTGTTGCAGGTGTCATTTAACATTATTTATAAGCTCTACTTCCAGACAAATCGAAGATGTCATTCAAAGAAAAAAAGGCTGATAACTTTAAAAAAATCAGTTTCAGTCTTTCTTCGCTCTGACAGTTCTGCAATAAATCTCAAAACTAAATGTCTGCGATTCCAACATTTGAATAAAATGATTGATAACGTACTCTCGCTTTGATTTAATATCTTGACAGGTGAATGGTCACTTGGCGTATGTGAACGCGCGCGTCTCTCTCTCTCTCTCTCTCTCTCTCTCTCTCTCTCTCTCTCTCTCTCTCTCTCTCTCTTTCTTGTTTAATATCCTGTTATAAGCAAAGCCGTCACTCCAAGATGGAAGATGATGTGAAGTGTCCCTGGTTCCATACCTTTCAACACATTTTACAGTCAGAAAAGTGTTCAGCAACAGCTACTGAAAAGGCACTGAGACTCTCTGTCTAGATTTATGAGTAGAACCTTAAGGTGAGAGTCAACAAAAGGCAGTTTAATTGAAAGTGCTGTTAACGACTTTCTCATGTATATACTGTAGGAGAGAAGGCGACGAACACTTGATAGTCTATGGTAAATCATGAAAACACATCACATCAAAATCGCGACTTTTTGACATAGCCGATGCAAAACATTAAAATGAGTGTGATTTGTTATCTGTAGATGATTTTTGAAATGTAATCTGTTTATTCGCCAAGTATTTTGGAGAAATATATCATCATCAGCCGTTCGGGTTTTGTGGGATCTCCACAAAGTGGAATGACCAGAAAGGTCTCAACGAAACACATCATTCTGCTAAGTTTGAGCATGCTAGTGTTCATCATAACTGCTTAGAGAATGCCACCATGGACCAAACACACGCATACAAACACGTATAAAACACACACACATACCCCCCCCCCCCCCCCCCCACACACACACACACACACACACACGCACGCACACACGCACACGCACGCACGCACGCACGCACGCACGCACGCACGCACGCACGCGCGCACGCACGCACGCACGCACGCACGCACGCACGCACACACACACACACACACACACACACACACACACACACACACACACACACACACGAAACTGTGTGATCAGAAGAATAGTTGATAAATAACATTTGTATTGCTAATATTGAATATGCAATTCATCAGTTTGCTGACGACACTTAGTAATGTAATATTGGAGATAACCCCTCGTTTTTAAACTAACTATGCACGTACTTAACTTGACCAGTTCGGCAGAGTGTTGGGAGTGCATATGAATAATGATAAAATATAAAAATGGTTAGGGAACAGAGAAAACAGATCTAATAAGATGTGTTGTCCTCAATTGAAAAAAAAAAAATATGGAATTCTCGTAGATTAAAAAAAAAGTTTGGAATATGGTTTTACACCTGATTTGAAAAGTTGTTAAATAAATAATTAAAGTCTATAACAAAAATTTCTCAGACGTTACAATTTTACTTCAAATTCGATTATGCAGAACTGTTAATCCAATAGCGTATGTGGCTATATTGAAAACCCTTGTTTTGTGTAAAGTAATCGACTTACGGATTTTGCTTTCAGATATACTAGACAACGTTACTGAACAAGATCCGAAATAATGTTTTCAATTTTGGAAAGCAAAATGAAATCACTCGAAAGATTTCTACTAAAACTATGAAACAAGCTAACATAAGAATATCTATCTATCAGTCTCTCTACCTATCTAGCTATCTATCTATCTGTATATCGATCTCTCTACCTATCTAGCTATCTATCTATCTGTTTAGCTCTTGATCTATCGATCTATGTGTCTGTATCTCCATCTGTCTCTATCTATATCCGTCTTTCTATTTATATATCTGTCTGTCTGTCTGTTTGTCTTTCTATCTACGCTTGAAGACTCTCTTTAATACGAAAACTACAAATCATAAACGAAAACAGGTAGTAATGGAAACATGTATATACCTTGAAAAACGAATATTATGGACCAGCTTTTGTATCTAGATATAAGAACATAAAGTCATTTTGGATGCATACACCAAAAAGTACGAAAAAACATCATTTTCACTTTGCAGATAAACTAAGACTTCAAACGAACATTTTGTTGAATTTAGTATTTTTTTTAATAATGTAAACATTAAAAGTGGTAGTGTGGTAAGTTAAAACGATGAGCTGATTAAACGAGGGAAGTGTGCCATAAAACACATCCTTGAAGGAATTGTTGAATTTTTGACACATTATCCATTTAAAATTGATCCTGATTATCAGTCTTATTTTGTCATATTTAGTGGGTTGCCGTCCACATTAAAGAATAAGTCAGGAAAAAGGAATTAGACCAAAATATCAACAGTAACACTGGCGCCTTGGACGTGTTTATTCCATATAGACTTTTCTACAGCATAAGAAGGAGATTGGCACTATTGTAAGGGTTTTCTCACAGCCTATAACATTTTTTTTTTCAAATAGTCACAATAATTAAGTGCGGATATTCCATGTTTTAATAGATATATGAAATGACATAAACGTCTAAAACTGAAATGGCCAGAGAGAAGAATTGTTCATAGGATCCTTGCGACAAATGTCGTTTTAAATGCTGCGGGAATATTTCTCGCAATGAATTGCTTGCTCTGTGTGCGTGCGTGCGTGCGTGCGTGTGTGTGTATGTGTGTGTGTGTGTGTGTGTGTGTGTGTGTGTGTGTGTGTGTGTGTGTGTGTGTGTGTGTGTGTGTGCATTGCAAAGAAATATAGGTCCATATTAGATGATTTATACAGGCGTGTGTGTGTGTGTGTGTGTGTGTGTGTGTGTGTGTGTGTGTGTGTGTGTGTGTGTGTGTGTGTGCGAGCCTGCGTGCATTTGTGTGTGTGTGTGCGTGTGTGTGTGTGTGTGTGTGTGTGTGTGTGTGTGTGTGTGTGTGTGTGTGTGTGTGTGTGTGAATGTGTGTAAAACACAAAACATCCTTACCAAGTGTGTGTGTGTGTGTGTGCGTGTGTGTGTGTGTGTGTGTGTGTGTGTGTGTGTGTGTGTGTGTGTGTGTGTGAATGTGTGTGTAAAACACAAACATCCTTACCCAAGTGTGCGTGCGTGTGTGTGTGTGTGTGTGTGTGTGTGTGTGTGTGTGTGTGTGTGTGTGTGTGTGTGTGTGTGTGTCTAAATCCTGTACACCATGGCATGCAATATTCACAGCAAAAGTAGCATTGTGTTTACTTTCTCCACTTCGTCATAACCTCATAAATTCAACAAGTTTCGGTCTTCTATTTAGTCGTTCGTTTTTCTTCCTTGCCAGATACCAGGGGTGAATTACAATACATAAACCATGGCCGATAACAGAGTCTTGCTTGCTATCATCCTAGCGATTTGTGAGCTTTGCAAAATTTTTGGCATGGTGAAAGAATGCAATTCCTGTGTGAAAAATGGGAACAAGACAACCAACGACAGTACATTGCTACATGTTCTCCATAAAACAACTGAAGTTCTCAGTCCAATCATACAGTTACAGAATATCACACTTACTGAACAAACGCAATACAGCTTAAACCCTGCCACAAAGCAAAGGACCATTGTAAAAGTTACGAAACAGCGTAAAACTGTAGACACAAGTAACACCCGAAGAACTGAAAAACACAGAACGCAACTATGAGAATCACTGGCGTTGCTGCATGTTTGGAAAACACAGCAGTGAAAAAGAATTTACTGTTGGAGGCTCAACTGTTCACTTCCACGCTCAGGGTCTTTTTCCGTCCTCCAAGTCCATTTCATGACATTAAATGGGAGTGTGAGTTCGTAGCCTATGCTCAGTCTCACCAAGTTGTGCGTTTTCGAATAAACGAATGTATGGGCAATATTGAGTTCAAATATTCAGACTATGGCAACAGCATCAACAGTAGTTCAAGTGTGATAAAATGCCTGGGATTCCCAATCATTTCCAGTCCTGTATAGTATGACAAAACACTGTCATGATCACAGTGACTGAGAAGCATGCACCACAGCAGTCTAGGTGGTGCTATGGGCAATGTTATGAACGATATAAAATAAATGTGTCCGTGACTTTGTCGTTTTCTGCTGTGAACTGGTCAGAGAGGCGGCATTTAAAACTGCAACATATTTTATCTTTCTCGGTCTGCTGGTAGAGAGAAAGTTTGTCTAAATCAGTCTCTTTTGCTAACTGAGAAAAAAAAAATCAAGCTATGAAAAAATGACTACGTTATGCAGTGTAAAGAGTGTTCGGTGCAATGCCATCGTGCCTGTTCTAAAAAAAAACTCTCTCTCTCTCTCTCTCTCTCTCTCTCTCTCTCTCTTCTCTCTCTCTCTCTCTCTCTCTCTCTCTCTCTCTCTCTCTCTCTCTCTCTCTCTCTCTCTCTCTCTCTCTCTCTCTCTCTCTCTTCCCAGGTATCTGAATTGCACATATCTATATGCTTTTTCTTAGAGAAAAAAGATGTAGGTTATCGACCAGGAAGCTTAACGAAACATTCTAGAACGCCGGAACATTTTCTATTGTTTGAAGATGTTCACACATTCATTCACTTGTTTTTAAGTAATTATAATAATTTCGTGTCGCATCTCGTAATCACAATATTCTGAAATAAAAACTGATCAGGTCCTGGAAGTGTAGTTAAACATCCAGTGCGTACCATTTAGAATACAGAAAATAAAATATGCTGATAAGCTCAGCTGTTTTCCTGTAAACTGTGGGGATGAAAATACAAGTTAAAATTTTGTTTTTGATGTCTTTGGTTTTTGAAACGTTGGACTGAATCACATGGCAAGTTCTGAGATGATAAAGGGAAGCATTGTCGTGCAGGATATATACAGGCACAAGGACCGGGTGGATCCACCCCATGCTACACTAAGATAAAAAGTTGTGTCACTCTAACCAGACCACCAGATCACATCATCTTCTTGAGCCATGTCAGCTGGCGTCTAGTGGGCAGCCAGTATGTCGTAGCATGTCCTGGAAAGTGTGGCTCCAGGAAGACATTTCCCCCAAAGCCCCGACAGTACCAGTTCACTTCGGTTCTGTTCCCTGATGGCTTGGCTAATGGAATCAGCAAAGAATATCATATGTCTGTATTTTTGTCCACTGGATCTTACAGTGCGGTATGCAGACGATTTAGACTTCAGTTCTCTTTTCACGCAGAAAAACTTGAAACCTCGTCGAGTGCCAGGACTGAGCACCTGGAACTGCTCAGCAGCAGTGTGGCCTGACCTGTTTGAGCACTTTCCCTGTGATCTGACCTCTCAGTGTGCAGAGCACGAAGACGAGGCTCGTTGTCCCTACACCTCTGACAAGTGCGGGCTGGAGAAGGTACAGTTGAAAAAAAAAAAAAAGGGGGGGGGGGGGGGGGGTTATGTGTGGAATATTTTAAACACACTGGGCATGATCTGCAGATTGTGAACTTTTGAGTACCTTATTAATCATAAAATTAGACAAGACTTACCTGTAATTTGTAGTGTAACTGAGAATATTCAGAGTATAGTGATGGGAAGGAGCATTCACTTGAGAGATACCAAGAGGGAACATCGCCAGTTTTTGGATATGGTTGACCTCCTCAGAGTACAAATTAATTAAGGGTGGAACTGAAAAATATTACAGCTGCGAAAGGAGGGCATGTGAATGTCCCTTTCCATAGATATACTCGACACAATTCTAATTAAACTACAATTTACAGGTAAGACTTGTTTAAGTTTGTGATTATTTCTCATCCACATTTCAGTGAGAATTTAGAGAACAAGGTCAACGCAGCAACTAACACAGGCTGCAGAGTGAGTTTCAATATTTTACTCACAACTTAAACTATGTACTCGCACACCTTCTAATCTTAAAATGTGGCTACAGGCTATCAGAATGATTGCATAACATTTTATTAACAAACTTTTTTTATGTAGGGTCTCCAGCCTTCAATTTTTCCCACGTTATTTTCCTTTTTTCTTCTTTTCCCCCCTTTTTTCATAGGGCCACCATCTTCCTCTTTTTTTTCCAACTATTTTCACTTTTTCGCCATCAAAGACGCACACTATGCATAGTCTGTGTGCTTCTTTATCGATGGACATTCTCTGGCTGTTTTAATGTTTTTAATACAAGGCTTCTGGGTTTTCTTATGTTTACTGTGCTGACACATTCGCTCTGTTGCATCTAACTTTCACACCAAAAGAAACTATAAAACAAAAGAACTAAGTCTATAATATCTGTAAAATGAAATAGACAATGTGCGTGCGTGCGTGCGTGCGTGCGTGCGTATGTGTGTGTGTGTGTGGTGTGTGTGTGTGTGTGTGTGTGTGTGTGTGTGTGTGTGTGTGTGTGTGTGTGACAGACAGACGGACAGACGGACAGACAAGCAGGCAGGCAGGTAGACAGACGAAGGACGACAAACAAATTTAAGGAGAATAAGAGAAAAAGAGTGACAGTGAGTCACTCACTCACACACACACACACACACACACACACACACACACACACACACACACACACACACACACACAAGGAGAAAGATGAAAGAGAGAGAAAGAAACGGACAGACCGCCAGAAAGACAAACACCCAGATATTTGGATAATCTAACAAGCACACCCATATTGAGAGACAGACTCAGGGGGATACTGCCAGACAGAGAGTGAAGGAAATGGGAAGGGAGATTCGACGCATACACTTCACAGCGGCACTGGTGACTGTTTTCGTAGAAATGTGCAGTCAAGGAGTTCAGTAGCTTATAAAATGTTTCCATTCTCTTCAAAAGAAAAGTAATATTTTCTACTGTTAAGCTCTTTTTCAAAAAATTTGTTGTAGCGAAAAGACAGAAACTGACTTAAAAATGCGTAATCACAGATTTGTTCTCTGAATAAATGATTAGTACCTATTTCCAAAATTCACGGTCTGTTCTTTCAAGTCTTAATATCTTTTCTTTTATGGCTGATATGGAGATTTCTGTCACGTTTTGCATGCTTTCCCAAATGTCATTTGGAGTAAGACACCAGTTGTGTTTTATAGTCGTTTCAAACATTTTTTCAGCACTTTGTAGATAAAAGTAGGTTTGTGGATCAAGCATGTTCAACAGTTTAGGCACCGCTCACCGTAATCATTTTCCATTACTTTACGTTTTACCTTTTTAAATGCTCTCCCATTGCTTTCTTCATGTTGTTTTTTCTGTGCCAGAGAATTCGTATAGTATTGCACTTATTTCACTAAAACACTATGAGGAAGATCTGTAGATTGTATTACATATATAAACTGGCTAATCAAAAAGTCTTTTTTTACAACAATCTTACCTTGAATGCTCAGGTCGCGTTTACTCCTTTCCTTAATGAGGAAATTCTTTAGGTCCAGTCTATAACACCGGTTGTCATCAGTGTCTCAAGCTATTTCGTCTGTTTCAGAATAAATGCCAAATATTTTTGTTTTAACTGACCAAGCTAAATGGAACAGTTTCGTTTTCGTTCTTTTTTATCCATTCTTAAAAACTTGTTTTTTGTGCATTTAATTTAAGGTCATCAATTGTTTCAAAATCAGTAAGTATATCTAAAGCTGTAAGCATGTCTGTTCTATTTTTCCAGAGAGTGTTGTGTCATCTTAGACTTAGATGCTCCCGCGTCTTGCGACGCACGGTCCTCAGCCAGTCTGTTGGTGTCACTCCATCCTCTGTCAACTATCTGAGGTCTCTCTCCACTGTCTGTCGCCAACTCATCTTGGGTCGTCCTCTGTTTCTCTGGCCTGCTGGGGTCCATTTAATGGTTTGGTTCGCAGGTCTTGATTAGGATAATCTCAACTCATGACCCGACCAGCAGAGGCACCGTCTGCAGATGATTTTCTTCTCCTGGGTGGTATTCAGTTGCCAGGTTTCACAGTCATATAGCAGCGTTGAAATAAAAATGGAGTTATAGAACTTAAATTTGATTCCACAGGAGAATTTCTTGCTGTTCCATATTTTGTTCAGCTGACTGAATGCTGATGTTGCCTTCCAAATACGACACTTCAGTTCATGGTCGAGGTCACAGGCGTTGTTGATGAAGTGGCCTAGGTATGTGAAGTTCTCTACTTCTTCCATTTGCTTTTGGTCGATGAAAACGTCTGTTGGCATTTGGTGCATACCGGTCAGCACGTTTTTTGTGTCTTTTTGGCACTGATAATGAAGCCAATGTTGACTGCAAACTTGCTGATATTGTATGCAAGCACCTGTAGACCTTGAGCGGTGCTTGCAAGAGCGGCAATGTCATTGGTAAAATCCAGATCTGAGAGGCTGTTTCCTTCTGTCCACTTGATTCCCTTTCTTTGGATTGCGTGTTTCAAAACCCAGTCAATGGCAAGTGCAAAGAAGAGAAGGGGAGAGGATACAACCTTGCCTTACCCTGGTCACAACTTAAAACCAGTCATTGTAGCCATCTTTTGTCCTGACTCTGCACTGGGAGTTTATGTAAAGCTGCTCTATGGCCAACACAACTTTTTCTGGGATGCCGTTGGATTTCATAATTTTCCACATGGTGGTGGTCTGTGGGCACTGTCAAATGCTTTGGTCAAGTCAATGAAGCTGATGGCTAGGTTTAGTTGGTGCTCTTCACACTTCTCGATGATCTGTCTTAGTGTGAAGATCTCCACACAGGATCCTTTCGGGCGGAAGCCTGCTTGCTGTTCCCAGAGCTTATTGTCCACTACATCGCGCAGTCAGTTGAGGATGACCTGGCAGTACACTTTCCCTGGTATTGAAAGCGGGCTAACTCCTCTCCAGTTGTCGCACTATGAGAGGTTGCCTTTTTGGTGGGATACAGACGATTTCACCATTCTGCCAATCCTCTGGGACGACGCCGGAGTTCCAAACCTGGTTACAGAGACTGCACATCCAAGAGACGATGCAGTCAACACAACCTGCACATCGTCGGCCATTTGTTTTATTTTGATGTGAACTGACTGTGTGCAATGTTTAGTTAGTGCTTAAATGCCCTCTATGGAATTGTTCCCAATTCTGATCCCGAGCAACTCTACAGCCAGTACAAAGGCGAGAAGTTTAAAAGGCAACCATTTCCAATATCACAAGAAATATCGAATGGTTCAGAAATCCCAGCCTAGCTTTAGGCTAGTCAACTGCTAGTAGATATCTAGCTTCATGATGTGTGTTTAAGTACTTTATCACATCATTTATGGACCTCATAACTGTTGCTATATTTCTACTTTTCAGGTAGCCAACCTGATCGTCGTTACCTAACTTATGAATAACTATTTCAAGTCTTTCGGTTCGAACTTTTGCTCGGATTTTGCAATCCGTACTAGTTACCTGATCTGTAAATACTTTCCTTTGTGTGATAAAGTATTTATTCCTTGTCGTTTGGAGTGTGGTAGTTCAACGTAGAGAAAAGTTACAATAAAGGAATTTGTGACCAATTTGCCTAGTTTACACCAAAAGAATTTAAAGAATTCTACTGTGACTCCATTGCAACCTGGTGCCAAACCATCACCTGGTCAACAAAATTGGAGAGCACTCCTTCTAGAACCCCGAACACCAGAACGTCCTGCCACAATAGCATCATATAATGTCTTCGAGATTATTTGTCTCAACAGGTGTGGAACAACAAGCTGATATGTAAGAACATTTTCATTTTTGAAATCTCTGCTTAGCACACTATCGTCCACCACAAAAGAACATTTGGAGTCTTGACACGAAACATGAACACTTTCAAATCATTCCTTTAGCGTGTCGTTCTCTTTTCAAAGGTCTCTGAGTTTATTTGGGGTCATATTCAGGATTGGAACTGTGGAGACAACAAGGGAGGTTAACAGGTTTAGTCGCTTGTTTTGTCTGGGAGTTTGTTGTATGGAGAGCTTATGGGTGACGTACAGAAGACGCACCGTTTTTCCTGTATGTGTTTGATACACCAGGTACATTTCCAAGGATTAGATTTGCCACTGGGGAGTCAAGACACATGCACATATTTCACCGCAAAAATAAGGTGTGGAGATACTCATTTTTTGCCACAGGAAATGATTCGCCACGTTTATCAAACATATGATATTGTGCAGTGCCAGCGTACAATTCATCATTGGCACGGGAAAGGTGATATCAGCTGTGGTGCAACATGTATCTCTAAATCATGTAGCGCCGTATCCACTGATTGTGCATTTCTCGACATGACACACACACACACACACACACACACACACACACACACACACACACACACACACACACACACACACGTACGCGCACACAACACACACACACACACACACACACACACACACACACACACATGCACACACGTGCAGGCGCACGCACGCACACACGGGCACACGTGCGCACACATGCAGGCATACGCAGACAAGGCTAACCGATCAACCCTTTCATTTGCTGCTAAACCACAGTGTGATGGAATCGAACAAAAATCAATACAAGAACCACGTAAAGATAAAAAATGAATTAAATGGTATATCTCTGATATCATTTCTCCTCTCACTCTTGTATGAGAATATTTTAAAGCTTGTAAGACAGATTTTGAATCGACACAAAATAATATTTGAAAAATCGAATATGGAAAACTAAGAAGATAGTTCAGTGCCAAAATAATGGCAATTAGCTCTGCTGTGAATACAGAGAAAATTTTTCCCAATGTGATATGATTTCTCTATTTTTAATGATGGAATAACAAATACAGCACCTGATAACTGGTTTTCAAGTAGAGAACCGTCTGTAATATATTTTAAGATGGTTTACATAATTTTCAATTATATGTGCCTTGACATATGTTGGCAGCATGGTCCCATCACTTTTCCTTAAATCTGTATAATTAATATCGTAATTAGTCTTACTGAGCTCCCATTGAGGAATATTACTGTAACTCATTTGAGGGGCTACTGTTTGTAGTTCAACACCAGCATCTGTAAATAATTGGGACGTATAGGAGCCTATAGTTTTTACAGAGTCAAAACTCCGTGCTCGCTTTGGAAAATGTATATCTGATTTTAAACCAGTTTCCCTGATACATGAATGTTGCGTTGAATGACTCCTTAACATATATATTTTGCTGAAGCAAAGTTTCATATTTTCGGCAAAAGGTAAAATTCCGATTTCTGTGTAGGTTTTTAGTGTTTGAGGCATGGCCAGGGACACTGAGAGCTATCTTATAAGCTTTGCTGTCGATGCTTGCATCTTTGGTATCAAATATTTTGGAGCTGAAAAGAATGTTTCCTGAGCATAATTTTGATCTCACAAGTGAAGTTGCTAAATGAATAGTACCTTGCTATCTTTTCCCCACGACTGTCGACTTATCATTTTCAATAAATTCAATCCTTTTCTGGCTTTTGTCAGAATATTTTCCAAATGGTAGTTCTAAATTAATTTAGAAGTCAGGCTTACTCCTAGAAATTGAACAAACTTTTTTGTATTCAAGCGGCATTCCATTTATTTGAAAAGAGGGTATAGGTTAAAAAGAGTGTCCAAACATAATAAAGGGACAACAAGGGAAAATTCTTTAAGAAGCTTGTAAAATATAAAAATGGGACACAATCTCCATCAGGAACGGATTTTGAAGAGTCTGATCTTTAGACTCAGACTTGATGCATACAAAACAAAATATTGTAAAAATGTCACTTGCATTGTGGCCAAAATATTACACCATTCCATGTCATCTTTCTTTGCAGAAATACTAAAAAATATTTACCTATTGGTTATTAAGTTTGAACCCATCAATCGCGGATTTTTGGGACATTTTTGGGGAACGAAGCAAAGGCTATAGAAGTTGTGAGGCAATTGTTAAGGTCCAGTTTGGACATTTAGTTTGGATTCTCGAGTTATTTGCTGGTTTTATTCTCTTATTATTTCAATGCTTAAAATGTTTTGTTTCTTTAAATATGTTCAGATATGAATCAGACTCAAGTAGTATTTACCGTTATGCTTGTAGATTAGATGGGGTTTAAAGTGATGGTCCACTTATTGGTATTTCATTAATTGAATAGACTATGCACGCAAAGATTAGTATACTACACTACCTCCCCACTCACATACGCTTTTAATAGGACACTTTAAAACAACAACACACAACACACCTCCCCTACACACACACACACACACACACACACACCCACCACACAACACACACACACACACACACACACATACACACGCCACGCACACACCGGCCCCTTTTAACTGTTTTTTTTTTTTGTGTCTTTGTTTGCCTGTTCGTTTGTCTCTTGTTTTTGTCTAAGATCACTGTAAAGTGGATAGACAGTAAATTAAGAACGACGAACGCAGACAAGGATGCGTGCACACCCACACACACACCACACACACACACACACACACACACACACACACACACATTCACACATGCGTTTATGCCATATACACAGACACACACAAGAAGAAGGGATTTTCTCGCCAGATTTGTAACTAATTGCCCATAAAAAGATACATGTTCTTTTGTCTGTCTTGTTTTCAACTGAAAAGGGTGTTTTGATATTACTAGAATAGATACTGTTTTAAGGTCTGTAATTAGAAAACAAAAAAGTTGGCTGTTGGTTGTTTGTTGTTTTTTTTCATGAGAGCAGAATTAGCTTGACTTTTTGACAGAGGACCGCGTTCACTCTGATAAGGACGAGAGAGAGGAGAGAGAGAGGAGAGAGAGAGAGAGCGAGAGAGAGGAGAGGAGAGTTATGATAGAGACGTAGCTGACTGACAACCGATTACAGCCCAGATTTC